>NJDC01006047.1:23858-60813 GCA_002245475.1 Calephelis virginiensis
AAATAAAAGATACACCAATCGAATGTAGAGAGTTGTAGATATCTGAGAGTGATGTATGTATCCTTAGATTCGCATTTCACTACCAAATGGCTCAGGTTTTATCGGAAAGCCAAGAGTCTCTGAAGCTAGTGTGTTTGTATGAAAAGAATAATTAATGAATGGTTCTTCTTCACTTCCCAAGGAACTTTGCGTGAAGATAAGTATATGTTTTAGTATTTCCTACGTCGTCGTAGGTATCTGTTACTCACCTGTCTTTTCGGTGGTTCTGGCGGAGGTTTCCTGGCGACGTGAGGACTGGCCCCGTAGGCCACACGTTGTAATCTCGCCGAATATGCGATCTCGTCGTACGTATAATCAGGGGATTTGTCTCTATAAGCTGGAGTTGCTTGGATCTTCGCCACTGGTCTTGGCCGAACTAAGCCTCTAGGACGAGGGAGGGTTCCTCCACCTTCGTACGAGCTGTCATTAGTAGGTGTTATGTCGCCGTCGTCATAGGACCGTCGCCACTGTCCTCCATAATAAAAACCAGTGTCAGGTGAAAAGGTTGTATGTGATGTCCTTTCATTTGGATCTTCTAAACTTTCTAGAGATTTTCCTCTCGGATGACGTATCTGTAATATTTCTTATTATCATTGTTTGTATCATTAACCGCTCGTTCACAAGTGCGTTTCTCGCTTAACGATTTTGTATATTTATCTCTTTCAAATTAGATATTATAGAATAAGACAACCGTACGGGTAGTAAATATTTATGTTATTCTATAAGATGTAATATGAAATATATACTTAAAAAACTGCGATACGAGTATTGCATAAGTGAACACGCGGCATAACATAGAAATTCAAAATTTAAAAAAAAAACGTTAGCGTTAAAATTTTGTTAGAAATTTACCATGCTATAAAATACTTAAATGTAAATATTCTTGTAATATAATTAATTAAATATTAATATCAAATATTATTTCAAATTTTATATTGATTAATTAAGAATCAAGAGTCATTGAAGGTCATGCTAAAATGTAATTATTAATTATCCTTAACATTAACCTAATCTACCGTGCAGGCATAGCGCCATCTAGGAGAAGAAAAACTAATTATCACACATAAGGGCTGGTACACACGATCACACATAAAAAATCAAGACTGGTGCACATAAAAGCCGGTGCCATGGTGCATTGAGGTCAAAAAATCCGTGGCTGAGGAAGTGTCATACCTGAATAGGGACCAAATCTGTGCCACATAGGGGCGTTGGTAGGGCATCAAACTTTAGATCGGGGGGCTTATGGTAACTCCTCGCGTGTCTCTCCCATTGCTGGTAATGCTCCCTCGGATATAAATCCATCTATGTCCAAGTGCGGTTTGTGTTTGGAAAAGAAAAGAAAAACAAAACATTCACATGCTGCTTCGGTCTAATGGTATGATGGATGCAGCGGTCGACGGGTGAACACAACTTTGCGACTAATAATATGCTTTTACATTTAAATACATGATTTATGGCAATATTTTCTTTTACATAGTTAAATATTTTTTTACCAGTCGATTTTATATCAATACACTACGTTACAGAGGAATTAGAGATTAAATCAGCCATTTTTGATATTTAAAGAGATAGGGATTTAACGTTTAATTTAAAAGTCAATGAAAAAAATTTATTGTTTTACATTTTTAAGTTAAAAATTAATTTAAACATTTTTGCAGCAATATATCTAAAGAATTATGTATGAAGAGAATTGATGCTGCAAAAATTACTAAATAAAAATTCCAGGTTCTAAAAGATTTTCTTTTAAAATGTCTATTATTATGTCGCATAGTTGTTTTTTGGCAACGACAGTGATGGCGACGGGAAAAAAAGACTTCTAAACGTCAAAGCTCATGACGAAAATACATTGTATGGGAAAACTTTCACACAATACTACGCTTTAGATATTCAAAATAAGCCAATAATGAACTTCATATGAATATTCATAATAGACTATATTTTCCCATAATGTGTACTTAGACAAAAATATTCTTGCAAAGAAATGTGACATAAGGCTTTTTAGACGTGGAGCAAATAAAAAAGCCAATTTTGGCTTGAGGAAGGTAACACTTATTAAAATTTACTAAAACGCTTCATATATTTGCGTCGTTAGTAATAGATATAGTAGTATATTGTTATTTTAATTAACAAAATTATTACGTATACTAATTTATTTTTATTAGTGGAAATTTAGTAGATAGCAAATTACCTTAAAAATGAAATGAAATGGAATGATGAATGATAATTAAAATAAAAATTAGGAAAGTAAATAAATTGTTTTGAAGTGATGCTTAGAATAAATATTTTAATATTTTTCAAAATAAAACAAATAAATAAAAACTCTAATTGTTCGCTATCATTTAAAGATAGAACTTTATAAAAATGGACTTCTTCAACTTTAGTTAATTTAAGTAATTAATAAATAATATAAAATTCAAATATGAATGACATAATGCTTATTATATTGTTAAATGTTAGAAATGTTTTATTGGAGAATATTCTTGAAAATAATACCAGAATTTTATATTTTTATAACTCTCGTAATATAAAATTTTTACTTCTAGTAAAAAGTACTTTCCCCAAAAAATACTAAAGAAGTGCAGAAAATCTGAGACATTTTTTAAAGTAAGTCAAACTATTTGTGTATTTTCATTTTTCAAAATAGCATGTACTGAAATATATTCTATTAAATCAATCTTGTTCAATGCCCCTGAAAATTTCATAAGGCCAAAGGAATATTCAAAAAGAGTATTTTTTATCTGTGTTTTTTAAATGTGTTACATTTTCCTGATATTTATTGTTAAAATCATAACTCTACTAACCCCTAGATCATTGTCCATTTTAATTTTGAAAGTCCATTTTTATGTTAAAGTCTAAGGCTAGTTCTATAACATCACTACAAAGACAATAGTAGATGGTCACGTGTTGCATGGACTGACCTGCCCCGTCTGTAGTCTCGTGAAGTCCAGAGAACCCTGGCTACTGATGCTGCGCTTGCCGGCCCTAATGTCTTTCACTCTCTTGATAGCTAATAGTATTTTTTTCTGATGTCCGAGACGGACTATGCCCATATCTTCTAAATCCTGAAATATAAATATTTTTATATTTACACTAACATAGAGAAAGGAGAAACAGTTATGGTATGGATATTCTTTGGGCTGATAATATGCTTAAATACTTAGATGATTTTGCTATGTACTTGGTTATATACTTTTATGAAATTGAATCAAGTTTCGTTGTTGCTTTGTCTACACGAGGTCTAGGGTTCGATTTCAGGATCAAGCAACTAAAAATCTGTTTAATAAATTTTGGCCAATCCAACGTAAGGCAGGATAGAATAAACGACCGGTTGTCGGTAGGAGATAGGTTTTGCTAGAACTTTGTGAGACTAAGCGTCTTTGGTTCATCGTAGATGTCCTGGTAGTGTCTCTGCCTAAATCTTCGAGGGTACATGCGTTTAAATACTTCTAATATAATAACGATAATTTAATAACATACCTCCCAAGCTAATTGTGTGACGTCATGAACTGTCCGATAACCCTGTGCCACTAGAGCTGGTCCGTATTCTTCGAGTCTCAATAGTCTAAGCCATTCTTCTAGTGATCCCTGAAACAATTTTAATATAATATACTAGTATCAGTAGTGGAAAAATCTGGTAGTTTACATTAGGTAAAGTTAATATAGGTTCGTCTTCTTAAAGTCTGTACTTAAAACTAGGTGTTAAGAATCCTGATATGACTACCTCACATTGGTACTATTACCTTAAATTTTCTAGGCATAATAACGTCAGTGCTCATCATTGTCTTGTTCTGGTGTGGACAATGGGAAAATTATTACTCTTTTTAACTTAGTCAAAGCGCTTAACGTCCCAGCATAAGGTTGAAAATGCATCTTTTAAAGCTTTCGTCTTTAAATGTGTTTCTAATTAGAAGATGCATCTGCTTTTTAGTCTTCTTACGAAATAAAACCTCGTCAAGTTTTGAATACAAAAAAAAAACGTACTGGGATATAATCTGGTAGATTGTCAGGAACGTTCAGGTTTGCGAGCTCGGCTTTTAACCTCTTGCGATGGTTTGGTTTCTTGATGCCCACAGCCGTCAGGTCCTCGGGCGTCATCCTAGTAACGGTGGCCAGGTCGTAGCCAGCTTCTATAAATAGCCTAGCGTATTCCTCCATCTGCAGGTCAGCCAGCCATGCGTGAATGATTTCGGGGTCCTGGAAAAGATTGCAAAATATTAATACGTTTTCCTTTCGAGTAGATTATGACTGTGTAATTTGTGAATAAACATTAGTAATTTAACTATAAAGTAGCTCATTTTAGGATTTCTTTTATGTACGACATATGTTTTCAGATATTTTTCCACTATTTCTAATTATAATAATGAAAGATTGTTAAAAAAATATACAATGCGAACACCAGAAAGACCTGCTATTGTGCTTACCGACCACATCAGCATCAGTGAGAACCGAAAAACAGTGTGATTGCAAGAAACAGTTGGTGCAAAAATGCAAAAGGCCATGTTCCGTTGGTTCAGTAATGTCGAAGGAATGACAGATGAAATATTGATATGACAGATATGGCATGTGAGTTAGGATAAATGTATCTACGCGGGGAGAACTAGGTTCACATTTCACGATCAAATTGCTCGGGTTTTATAGGTGGATGGAGCGGAGTGATAGAGGAAGCTTTGTCTGCAACGATCCGTGATACTCTCCACTCGATACCTGTGCCTACTCCGCAAGAGACTGCGTTAAGATATGTACCTATGTATGTATTATAACTTTCCTACTAGAAGCTTCTAACGATTTCCGTAATATCTAGTGTCGTTTAAGTCATAAACATTTTACGACGTAGAAAGTGTTTGTGTATTTGCTTCAAGTTTCATGTGGCACTCTCATCGTACTCTAAGGAAAGAGCAATAAGGCTCCAGTATAAGTTTCACAGTCGTAATTACTATCACTGACCTTTGACATTGACTGGTGTAACTTTACTATTTACTATAAAGTTACAGGTTCGTGCAGGGGTTATCAAAATATCCTTAGTAATTGCAGTATCTGTGCTACGAAGGAAGATGTAGCTTGGTCATTAAATTTAAGGTTGTAATAAGGAAACTGTGAAGATTTTTTTACTGCAAGTTCTGGGCTAGCATCTTTCGTTTCGAGCGCCAAATTTTAAGCTATAGAGGAAGACTAACAATCTGTAATTGCGGAAAGATTGCATAAGATCATCGTAATTGCTCAGGCAAGTTACTCTACTGATCCTCAACGAAGCTTGAAGAGTGTGCTTTAAATTTTGCTTAACTTAGCGTCTAATGGCTCTTTTGCTCTATTTTATCGCGTATGTAAGAGAAGTAGTTCATACTGAACTTACCGGTAGTCCTTGTGCAATCATAGCCCGCACTCTGTCCACAGTGTCGCCGCAATGGCAGGCCGCGTGGTGATGATGTGGCATCCTCCCCGACGCGCGGCCGCTGTCCAGCGACGCCGAGGAATGTCGAGACCCTGAACCTGCAGACCCTGACGAGGAGCCGGGGCTGTCACGACCAGGACTCTGAAAAGAGTAGAAGATAACTCATAACAAGTTGCAATTAGTAGATCTAATAATATTTGATCTACTATATGATAATGATGATAAATAAGATTAAACAAAACTGTAACCATTTCAATTTAGCTTCATTTAATGTTCAAAACGCGGCCTTTATCATAGAAGATGATGAAAAATGACGTCTTTAGGAATGAAATTTGCTTATTCTAAATTAAGATTTAAGATTTTCTGCAAATAATTATAAATATACCGCTATTTAGCATTTCACTTTATTTGGAGGTCTTCACGTGAATTAAGATTCGTAACTCAAAAGAAATTGAATAAGTACTTCGATGAACTAAGAAGACTTCGTGCTTGTAGCGCTAAAGTCTACATTTGGTGCAGAGCTACAGCTATCATTTGGTCAACCAATGATCATAACCTACAAAAGAAATATAAGTGCCATAAATTACCTGCGTCATATCAATGCCCTGGTCATCGCTTAACGCTAGCTGATGGTGGTAGTAGACCGCTGCCTTGTGAGTGAGAGGCTGCGAAGGTGGGGGAAACGTGAAGGTTCCTCCACCCGCTGGGCTCTTGCCCAGGCTACCACTGGCACCAGACATCCCTGATACGCCGGACACTGTGCTGCCGTAATCCGAGTGATCATCTGTAATGTAACATCAAATTTATTATTGGTTTTGCTTATAAGCTAGAATGCATTAAAGTGTCATGGTATTCGTCGTTTTTGATGTCTATCATCCGAATGACACACAATGTGGGGAAACACAAGCCATGCCAATAAGTGAAAAAGAAAAGAATAAAATAAGTGAACGAGTTTTAGCTTCCAACTCATTAAAATGATCATAATTCTGTTTCGGAGCGCTATAATTTTTGAAATATCAGAAAGACAAAATTCTATTCATCCTATAACTTGGAGTAAATTATATCGTTAAGATTTGACCCAGTTCACGAAACTAAGCTCTTAACAGACGTGCATAGGTTATATGGGTCATTACCAACAAGACCATTGGTGGTAGT
The DNA here is from genome assembly GCA_002245475.1 of Calephelis virginiensis. NCBI lineage: Eukaryota > Metazoa > Arthropoda > Insecta > Lepidoptera > Riodinidae > Calephelis > Calephelis virginiensis. The sequence continues at coordinate 30,442 of NJDC01006047.1, forward strand.
CGGTAGAATGCTGTGCAGCAACTACCCCGAATAGGGATCCACCACCTTAACCTTTCCTACCGCTATTATGACTGCCTCGTTGGTCGAGTGGCTAGCGTACACGCCTAACGATATCGACCAACCGCGAGGCTCGGGTTCGATTCCCGACGGGGGCAGGCATTTGTGTGATGAACATTTAGATGTCTGCATTTCCGGGTCTGGGTGTTTATTAAATTTATTTTGGTATCTATTGAAGTATTTCTATGTATTAGAATCATTGATTAGCACCCATAACACAAGCATACAATTTTCTTACTTTGGGGTTAGGTTCAATTTGTGTGACTTGTCCAGGGATATTTATTTATTTATTTATTTATGTTACCACCATGATCCTGTCCGGAGGGGGACTGTTAGACTTGCACATTAGGCTTAGCATCCCGGTCACAGGACTCACAGTCGATAACATAGCTGTTTCTATAAATATTATAGTGGCATTATCCCATAAAAAATGATAGACCACAAAAAACCAGTCTGCTTGTCTTGATAATAATAGTGCCTAAAATGGAAGTCCAACTAATGGCCTCATTAGTCTGCCGTGGCAGCTATTTAACTAAAATAGATGACTAAATTACACTAAACTATTTAGAACACTAAACATAGATAGATCACAGATGACAATGTGCGGATTTTCTCACGCACGCAGCTCCGTAAGTTTATATTTCCGCATGTGTGATGTTTCGCATATGACGCACAAATTATACTGATGTGTATAATTCAAGAGGAAACAGTTTTTTGTTTAAAATTGAGATTTTATTGGTTGTTCATTAAAATAGGATCCCGTCATAGAGCGCTATGTAGCAACATCCTCCATTAAATTTGAAATATTGTCTCTGCTTGTCATCGTTATGATAATCCTGGCTTTTTGATTCTGCCAAAAGCCCAAGATAAGTCTTTCTTTCGTCTTTAATTTGCCAATAAATACACTTTGTGCGCTTTAAGGACCTAGCATTATTAGGTCAACACATTATTTGTCACATAGCAGTGTTTTCATGTATTATGCCTTACTCTCTTACTGATGTACCGCATACTGATCTGCTTAAAATAAATATTAACGTCTTATGCTGCAGTGTGTCTAAAGGTAAACCCTTGCTATTCACCGAAGGCGTATCCAGGGGAGCTAAACAGCCGGAATGTTGATGTTGCAAAGTACCCAAAATGAAAGAAAATATATTTATTTGCGTTACAAGTTACAAGAGACAGTCGGAGGAGGTACAGCCTTCTGAGTATCTTTCTAGCGATTTTAAACACGTGCTTTCTATAAGTTTGTGACTTAGTTTTGTAGACCTAGACAATGGTTTGTACCTCGAATATGTAATGGCGTATCAGGACGTTGAAAATACGTCTGCCGCTATTCTTTTACTGAATTTGTAACCTGGGAACCTAAGTTAGAGTATGCGCCAGATATTCGGCTTATCAGTTACCGTCTTATCGCGGTTACCACGATTTACCAAATTCTGGCATTAAGCCTTATCAGTGGAATGTCTTACCTCGGGTATGTGATGGTGTATCTGGAGGTTGAGGGTACGCCTGCTCCTCACAAGAGGCGTAACCCTGGGACCCGAAGCTGGAGCCGGAGTGTCGGTGCTGTGGCGTGCCGAACGCGTCGCCTGGGACGGCGGGGGGTGGCACGCGCTTGGCAGTCGCCGTTTTGCCGGCTCCGCTGCCACCGCGCGACATGCCGCCCACTGCAAGAACAAAAAAAGTCATAAGTAGGTTTTTAGAATATTTATATTTTAAATTTTGAACTAACTAGGCACTTAGTTTTCTTCATGTTTTGATAAGCGATACATTCAAGAGTCGCTATTTTGACGACAATTTTTGTTGAATGTAAACCTAGATGTCACTATACCAAAATAAATCGTGCTACCATATTGTAACTTGTTATTTTGTATATAAAACTTTGATTCCTTACAATAAATTCTTCTTTCTCCGAGCTATATGATTGTTTTATTGGGAAACACATTTTAGCTGACCACGGGGTCGTTTGGGAATTTTACATGGTCCTTCGAGCCCGATCTTCGTATCTTTTTCTATTAGTCGTCACTACTTACCGGCTAAACTGCGTGGAAAGGGCAAGCACCGGTGTTTTTGCCAGACCGTGAGGTAGTAGGTCGTAATGGCACTTAATTAGGTGGTAGATTTTTGACTGATACAATTTCTAAAAAAATCCCTATCGCCACGACAGCTAACTCGTGTTCCTTAGTAAAGGCTTGACATTCCAGCTTCAGGAAACTTGACTTTCACAGTATCAGAGGATCCGTCAGTTTGTTAAATGGTTTCTAGTTCTAAAAAGCTAAAGCTAGCTATGTAGAACTACATTTTTACTTCGATCGAAGATTTCACTACCCTTGCTACTCTTGCGGACTCCTTGATGAAGATACAAGGGGACATGAGCAGAGAAATATTTTTATTTTAATAGCGTCACAGTGACCCATCCAAATTATATTTAAAAAACCCATTATCTTTACGCAGTTTTAACAAGGTTTATAATATACTAGCCTACCCGGCGAACTTCGTAACGCTTGTCATTGAGAGCTACTAACAGTTAGTATGGATTACAGCATATATTTTCATATTCTCTGCAATTTTCCCAGTTTTTCTTTTTATAAAAATTATCTCTTTACAGTAACCAATACAACAAAAAATAGCAAAATCGTCTATTACACATATATAAAATTAACATATAATATACGACCTAATGAAAGATAATAATTAATTAAGAAAAATATTTTTTTTTGGGTTAATCAAGCCCAAATTCGTTAATTGGAGTGACTTTGATAAATTATTTTGTATTTTCATTGTTCAAAGTAGACCTCCCAAAATATACCTAAAGACAAACACATCCAAATAAATTATCAGATTGACGTTGACGTTTATTCTTATAATGGCATTATTATCCGTTAATGGATTCTTTAGATGAAGCCGAGTAAATCACGTTAGCGTCAAAATAGCTTCAAACACCGTTATCAGCGTTACGCGAAGCGTCAACCGCATTAGCGAAATGAGTAACATTCATCCCGTTCCTACCCATCCGATAAACTGAGGGAGAGGGAGTTAATATCCTAAAACATCATCAATCATGGCCGGCCGTTCGCACGGACGAGAGATCAACCACGGACAACTATCGAAATCGAATAGGAATCGATAGTTACCTCAAAATCATTCTAACTGAAAGTGTTACGTACATAATATGTATTATGTATATTGTAGTAGTCTTAAAATAGAGTAAGTTATTATCCTAAAACGCTAATGAACGGATATATAAAATTATAACTGCGCATTTCCTAAAAAAAAATAATTAAAAGATAAATACATATATTTAAAATTTATATTAACTGTAACATGTATCAATTTTCTCTTCATATATTCAAATATATAAATCATGCAGATAAAAAAAGGACAAACAACGAAGACATTACATAAGAGGAAATTAGACTACATTTGTAAAAAAAAAACAAGCAGACGGATAAAAAATAGATACGTAAACCTAATAAGGAATACGAATTTATTGGATCATCGGTTTTTTATATATATAAACAGAGAGAACATTTTCAATGTTGTAATATTTGGTAGAATTGGCACTTTAACTATTAATAATTAACTTGATTAACAAATACATATAGTAACTATTCTTACATTTAAGTAGCATTGAAGAAGAATATTTACAGTCTCTCAAGTCTGTGTTTTATCTATCTATTTTTATAGCGAGCAGTGAGATTTCCGTAACGACTTAATGTGATTTCTCGTTCAAGTGTCCGATAATGCTCGTAGTAGGGGCTTAGATCGGATCACACAACTAATTGCTTGTGTCGAATCGATAAAGCTAAATTATAACCGGTAAAATTCGAATAAAATTCCGATTCATGCAAAAGAAATGTTTGCGATGCGCTTGTTAGTGTAAAACTTTTACAAACTGGTTTGTCGGCGAATATTTGTAATGGTAAAGGGTGTTTTAGTTGAATTTCACTTTTTACAGTTTAATGGAAACTCTTTTTATGTAAAAATACCTTTCGTGATATTTATGTAAGTATTTTGCTTAAAGAAAACACTGTGTGACAAGATAAGTGTAAGCATTCGTTTTACATGTTGATCTTTTAACGTGCAAAACACAAAAAGGTAAGGTAGACTTTTTTTAAAAAAATATCTTCACGCCCATATCCCCGAAGAGGTAGGCAGAGGTACAACCAAGGCACCCACGACTAGCCGAAGACACTAAGTCCCACAATGTGATAGGTGGCAAGCCTATCGCCAACCGGGCACATTTCCAATCCCGACCAACATTTTTTTTATTAGAAAATTGGAAATTTCCAATTTTCTTTTTGTTAGCCGACCCGGGTTTCGAACCCAGGACATCATGCAGTCAAGTCCAACACCTGAACCGCTAGACTACAGAGGCGATTTTAGATTTTTAGATTTTTTTACTGCAAATAATAATTAGCGAATAATTTTCTCTGTAATAAGCTTTGGAATAAACCAGAGTTTATAATATATGCTCCCTTTACGAAGCTCACCATTCAAACAACATTTCTGTTCGCAAAGAAAAATATCAAAAATTTTAGTTATAGAATATGGTTAGATATAGATATTAACAAGCAAGAGTAGGTAATACCAATAATACGATAATTGAAATTTCTAGACTAATTAAATTCTGTGGTCTAGCGGTCCGGGTGTTGGACTTGACTGCATGAGGTCCCGGGTTCGAATCCCGGGTCGGCCAACAAAAAGAAAATTGTTTTTTTCCAATTTTCTAATAAAAAAAAGTTGGTCGGGATTGGAAACGTGCCCGCTTGGCGATGGGCTTGCCACCTATCACATTGTGGGACTTAGAGTCTTCGGCTAGTCGTGGGTGCCTTGGTTGTACCTCTGCCTACCTCTTCGGGGATATGGGCGTGAAGATACTACTATAATTAAAAAAAATTGTGTATAAATCCTAAAAGTGAAAAAACGTGAAACGTCGGACATCAATATCACTTCAATAATACAATGTACAATGTCTCAACGCAGAAAGACAACCTTATAGCAGGCGAAATGAATTCGTTTTTCTAAAATTTGCTTGCATCTCAATAAGTTATTTGCAGACATCGCCTCTAGTGGTAACTACAGAATTAAATTTCACTATAAATTTCGATACTTATATTACCAAACGCAAATCTATAACTATATTACTACTATTTAATTTAAAATATTTACACTTATTACTCTTTTTACAATTAAAACTTTTATTTTAAATTGGCTGACCTAATCTAAATTTAAGCGAAATGATTAATTATGTAATAAAAACTCTATATAGATATCTTTAAAATAAATTCGGATTTCCGAAGCTTGACGAATATGCCGAAGCGCATAATTTAAACAGTACTACAATACAGCAACTCATGGTAAAGGCTCATGGACAATCACGAGGGCCGAGGCACAACTACTTTCGTAATGAAATTTAAAGCAAACATGTCGATAAAAAATATATTTACGACCATCTTGAAATGAACCGCACGACGCAAGCATTTGGCTTCGACGAACTCGGCGCCTTATGAAGTTAAAATTATTTCTTCAATTACGCACACGCAACTGTCCGAATATTAAGATGCCCATTAAGATGTAATATTTAGTAATTATATGAAACACGAAAGCTGATGATTTATTTATTAAAAATTGGACATCGATTTATGGGACTTTTATACGGGAAGTCGAAGGAGGAGTCAGTAAAATTTGGGATACAAGCAAAGATTCCGGACTATCAAAAAACAGGTCATCTATAAACAACAATGGGGCGTTGTAAACTTGAACCTATGATGGTGTTAAAATAACATAATTAAGCCCAGTAAAACTGCAAATAAACTTTATTCGTCCACGTCGAGTTTTGATAATTCTTAAATCTAAGTTGTTCCAAAATGTTCCCACATAAATTTTATCAACATCCTACTAGAAGTAATGAAACATTTTTGCATTATTAAGTATAACTCAAAAACCGGTAAACGGATCATGATAAAATCTATACTTGCTATCGTCGGCGCTTGGTGGAATTCCATTGTAAACACACAAAAAACCTGTAAAAAATGAAACCGGTTGGCTAAAGAGTAAAGTAAACGAAAAGTATGAAATAAAGTGTATAGTGGATACGTAAAAGTGTTTACTACAAAAAAGTGTGGATCATGATAAAATTAATAACGGATCACCTCAAAATCATGACGATCATAATCTTGTCTATTAACGAAGTAATCGCGTAAAAATATACAAAAAAATATATAGTGGAATTGAAAATCTCTTTTTTAAGAGTCGGTTAAAAACCCTAAAGTAAGGTGTTAGTGATCAATACTTGCACCTTACAAGCGGCTGAGTAGACTAGCAGTAGGTCGAATCTAAAAAAGAACCCGGAACTAATGGGAGAAAAAAACATTCGCATATCAAGCAAAGAGATTGTTGTTTCAAAATAAAGAGTCTAATAAATACACAGCCTAGACCTAGATGCCTACTACGTGTTTATTTCGAGAATAGATGTATCGAGAGTTGTAATTCGAAAAAACCAGTATCCAGGCAATGCGGTTCTCGACATTAAAAAAACAAATATCCTATCAACTGTCGTCACATTATGCATACTAAAGACTCCCCTAACGAGTCGATCACATGTTAGATAGTTAAAAGCTGCTAAATGCATAATAAATACGACCATGACATAACTAAATCTAGTTATGATAATAAGGAACCTGGCTTAAATGTTTTCGATTGAAAATAAATAGGTATGTAATGTTTTATAGCTACGATAAAATCAAAATATGATCAGCATCGCTTTTGAATAGTAAACACCCGAATGCTTTCGGTAACATCTTTACTAATATCATAAATGCAAATTGTATGTTTATTTCATTTTCACTTCACGATACACCGACTTTGTTAAATTTCAGCCTAGAAATAGGTTGGGCTTAAGTAAAGCACATAAGGCTAAGCTTGAGCCCTAGATTAAGTTTAATATTTATTAAAATTAATATTCAATTTATAAAGATAAGTTACCAAAACAGTTGAAAAGAAATGAAATTCATTGATTTGCGGAATAACAATTACCAAAAATATTTAAGAAGCCAATATCCGAATTCTACCACATTGTGGTGTACAAATATTTCAATATTAATAAAAAAATATTATTTAAATAAACATATTTTTCTAAATTCAAATACAATATTCACTACAAGATTAATCATTTATTAAAAATAATTTTAATATGTTATTAAATTGAACACTATCTACCGTAAAATACCATAATTTCCAAACCTAGTCAGTTAGGAGAATAAACGGCAAAACAAACTCCCACGTAACCAGGACAATAACCTATCTCCTTTGTACCAACTACCATCGTTTCTAAACTTAGCTAGACAGGAGAAGAAATGACGAAAGAAACTCCGAGTTGATGTGAACATTAGCGGGCTTGGACGCTTGATGGTAGAAATCATGAAATTAAGATTACTGGATTCATTAGTGTAGTTAGCCATAACTTGGTTGTAGAGTTGTGGAGTAGTTCGCCCGGGTTGGTATCACCACCTTACCTATTCCGGCCGTATAGGTACCGTTTTGAAGGGCTTGTTTATAAAGTAGCGTAGCACCAGTAATATTTATTGTGCCTCAAAGCGACCCCCGTCTTACTTTGATGTTTGCCCATATTTTTTTATTGCATTAAAGTTGGCAACAGTTATAATACTGGCAGTCTATGATGACTGGTGTGAAGTTTGTTTTGTAAATAAATATGTATATTTTCTTTTTTTAATGAGCTATTACTTGCCTTAATGGCTATAAATATATAAATCTTGAAAATTCCACTCGCTTTTGGTTATACCTTTTTCGATAACAAATTGAAAATCACATCACTATTGTAATGTGTCAAATCGGCCATCCTAGCGTGCCGCTAGTATAGTAAGGTCGTTTGAGTTTATTAAAATAAGATTATGCGGCGCCAAAGTTGTTGCGTGGGTAATTTGTGTATTCCACATAATTGCAACCAGGGTCAGGTATTAGCTTGCCTTTAAACGGTATTAAGCTATAAACATATATTTATTCGTCATTAGTATGCGCTGGTTATGTCTGGTTAACTTGAACTAGTAGTTAAGTGTGGTTTTACCCTTTAACGAACTTTTTAGTGTGCACAGACAAACTTACAAAATGTATGTACTGTGGTCTGTCAGCTACGTAATTATTGGAGTACCAAAACAAATCAATATCTTTCAGATAACCATTTTTTTAAGGACATTATTATTCTTATTATTAAAGTTAAAGTGGGAAACTATAATACAGAAATGCAATAGAAATTAAATAAAATTTTAAAAAATAAAAAATTGTAAATACTCATTATAAGTGTTCAAATAAAAATAAAGGAAGTGTCAGGTTTAAAATTGTAATGTAAAAAGTTGGAAGGTCATCATATGGCATGTTGTTTCTTTGAAATAAAATTAAAATGTTAATGCACAATATACAATATGAAAAGTACAAAACAAGCCAAATTTATATATTTCCTTATCTTTATTAATTCGTAAATAAAACATAGAAAAATGTGAATGTATGCAATACATTCTGAATTAATGTTAATAAGCCAGTTTTACTTTACCTATATTTTACTGCAAATTTTGTATTTGTATCTGTTATCATGGATTTGCTCTAAAAAACCTGTTGTTGTGTTAGTTGTAGTGCGCTGAGCAGCAACTTGCCCGGATAGGAATCCACAGACCATCTTACTCCTGCCGACATAATGACAGTGTTTGTACTGTTGTGTTCCGGTACGGAGCTACCCTCAGACTTCCACATTAGACCTAAAAGCCCGGCTACATAACAGAAAAACACCTATAACATCTATGGTGTCTTTAAGCCACGTTTGTTTCATGCCATCAGGAGAGTCGTGTGAGTGTTTGCTGTCTCTCCTAAAAAATAACTAGATTGGATTTATTTTATAATAACCTGGTCGTTTCTTAAATATCTTGCAATAATAGATTCCGCGACTGAAACATATCTCCAGCCTTATTAACATTCTTTGGTGTAAAGGCGTCATGTATTTATTATAAAATTTGTCTAATTGTTCGCCTGATTATAAAAAAATACTTATTTAAAAAGTGAGCGTAATTTTATTTCTTTAGTTGACCCGTGATTACTAGAGAATGTGAATATTAGGTTTAACCATGAAACTATATTGCTACTGGAGGATACACACTTAACAAAGATCTGAGGTCATTTCCGAATATTACTGACTCTCTCTAACGTACCGGCCTCTCTTTCAAAGTCTTGTGATCTCAATTCACAAAGTCAAAATGAAAGAGAGGTCAGAAGATTAGAGAGCCAACAATATTTGGAACTGACATCAGGAAGCTGATTCCGTATCTTTTAGTCATGATCACTGGGTAAAGTGGACATCAAAATATAGCTGTCAAATGACGTTTTGTATATTTGCTATCTTCGTTATATTTCTGTCGGACACTGGCGATAGCACATTCAAACAAATATTTCATTAGATAGCTATTTGAAGTACACTTTACCCATATTTTTAAAGAAAGAAACACTTGTACTGTTTTACTTATCACTTATATTTATAGTTACACATCAAAAATAATATTGTTGAGTAGTTTAAGTTTTAGCCCTGATGATGCTGTATAAGCGAAACCGGTAGGCTACTAATTACAAAGTAATAAATTATAAGTGATAAGTAAAACAGTACAAGTGTTTCTTTCTTTAAAAATGTGAATATTTGGAAGTTTTACCAAGCGCCGACGATGGAAAATATCAAATACACTTTACCCAGTGACTTTCTTTAAAAATATACGGAATAGACCTGCAGAACTATGTGAGCGTTAACTTTATTAATATTGTAGCTGCATAGCTGTAAATAGTAACAATATTAGAAACGTTCAAGAATTAAACATAATCAAAATGAAAATATAAACTAATTACAAAGCTTGAGACAGCAGTTATAAACCATAAGGTTAAATTACAGCTTAACCACATTAGACTTGGTACCACTTAGTGAGAGATGGTCAGACATTTATATTCCATGTAAACCTGTTTAAACAACCAAACGAGTATGTATAGTTCTAAATAACACACAAATCTTCACGCAAAATCATTTCCTAGGTAGGTAGAGAATGACGAGTGCCAATTCTCACAATTCTTGCTAATCTGTCTGGCTATTATCAATACTACATAACATTATTATTATCGGCTCTTGTGGTCTAGCGGTCCGGGTGTTGGACTTGACTGCATGAGGTCCCGGGTTCGAATCCCGGATCGGCCAACAAAAAAAAAAATTGGGATCACTAAAAGAAGATAAAAAAGAATCATTTTAACATTCATTAAATGTTGCTCGGGATAGGCTATGTGCCCGGTTGGCGATAGGCTTGCCACCTATCACATTGTGGGGCTTTGTATCTTCGGCTAGTCGTGGGTGCCCTGGTGTACCTCTGCCAACCTCTCCGGCGATATGGGCGTGAAGATACTTTTTACTTTTAACATTCTGAACTGTTATAGGAACTTTTAAAATTATGTGATGACCACATCATTAGCTGAGAAGTAATCAATTAATATAGATTAAGTATTTTCATATACTTCCGCAGAGATTAGTTTGGCAGATCATTATTTTAATCACCCTGATGGATATATATATTTTTTTTACCTGCAAGCAAAAATGTATGACAATGACGCTGCAATATGGCGATATAGCTTTGTGTTGGTCCGGGTCCGCTGCCTCTCTGCCAGGCATCTCGTAAGAGGCGAGCACAGGTTAATTTATAGGTGATTACCAACAATACCACTGTACTAGTTATAGTGAAGTGCTGTGCAGCAACTTGCCCGGCTAGGGATCCCTTTACCCATTCCTGTCATCATAATGACCCTGTAATATTCCGTTTCTTAGGGTCGGTCGTTGCACGATAGGCCTAACATCCTGGTCTCAGGACAGCGACTCACCTGTAAAATATAAGTGTTTATAGACCACGGTTGTCTCTTATCATCAGGAGAGTCGTTTGCTTGTTCGCTGGCCTCTCACATAAATAAATTGCAGTGCTTGTAATTGTCGTGTTCCGGTTTTTAGAAAGTAGCCGTTAACCTTCCTAAAATAAGAGGATTACGTTGTCAGGTTGGCAATACTCCACTATCAATTTTAATGTATATTTGCAATGAATGTTTTTTAACTTGTGTTTCTCCTAAGCTAAAAAAAAACAAAATAAATAAAACAATACTCCTGGACAAGGCACAAAAATTAATCTAACCTTAAAGTATGCAAAATAATATGCTCGTGTTGTGGGGGTTAGACAAAGATACTAATACATGCAAATACTTATTAAGATTTAATTATAAAACATTTAATAGACACCCGAACCCGGAAACACCAACATCTTATGTTTGTCACATAAATGTGTGCCCCAGTCGGAAAACGCATCCGAACCTCCCAGCGTCGCAGTTATGGTTCACTCTCATATTCCCGAAAAGGTAGGCAGAGGCATAACCAGGGCACCCACGACTAGCCGAAGACACCAAGTCCCACAATGTGATAGTTGGCAAGCCCTATCGCCAACCAAGCACATATCCAATCTCGAGCAACGTTTTTTTTATTAAAAAATTGGAAAACCCCATTTATTTGTTGGCCGACCCGGCAATCGAACCCGGACCTCATGCGGACAACTGAACCGCTAGACCACAGCTATAAAAAACATTCAAAACCTCGAAAAGTTCCTCTCGTTACACAATCTCACATAATTTAAAGTTTTATCAAACCAAGTCGGTTACTGGCACTTACTGTTTGGCAGTTACTGGCAGTAACTGGCAGTCACGTTCCTCGTGATAACCGAATCTATCATTTGATTGTGGCGATCGATCTTGTCCTCAGCTTCATTACTTCTGTACTTTCACTTGCGTAATCTGTACTTTGAATGCTTATTTTTGTTACAGATAAATATATTGTTTTTTATGGTATGAGGGTATAGGTAGAACCTTGTAGTCTAGTATGGCAATACTGAAGAAGTGTCATAAATGGAATATATAACTTGCAATTGATTAATTTGCTTGTGTTTTATTAAACTATTAAGGTCATAAACTATTAGACTAGATATAACCCTAACAATGTTAAAAGTACTTGACTTTGGGTTAAGTATTTTTATTGATCATGCGGTAACTTCGGTTCGAATCTCAACAGAGGCTTGTGTGGTAAACATTTAACAAATTCTGTGTAAAAAACGTATTTCTATTAGTATCGTTGTAAGTTAACCTTAAACAAACATTTACCTCATTACCTAGTACCTCATTTTTCATCTTTCGTACTGTAATAAATTGTAATACCTTTTGTAATTTTAGCCTATAAAATATACCTATCTTAAAAAATATATCTCTTTTTCGACTATACTAGCGGCACAATGTGATGGCTGGTTTAACGTTTGTGGAACAGAGTATGTGTCAGTAAGCATTTAAGTTTTCGTTCTTAAGCGACTTTGAAAAAAGAAAACGAGGAAAACACACATTTTATATCTACTTAGACGATTTGTTTTTTTTTGCAGTTTGACTGGGCTAAAATTACACATGAGTGTAATCTGAGTTTTCGCAGATTTACGAGATTTACGACTAGTCATCGTTTCGACGATCCTAAAGTATAGAGATTAGTTGTTATTACCTATGGTTATAACTTCCTCTAGAGGCATTGACAATAACTCCATACTTTTGAATCGTGCCAAGTCATAGGGTAAATCTTTAAGAAAACTCTCAAAGCGGTACACAAAGTAACTTCATTTTTTAAGTCCATAATTCCGTACCATTATAAATGCGAGTGCATCTGTCAGTCTGTTATGCAGTTACGGCTGAACTGCTGTACAGATTTTAATGAAACTTGATAAGCATATAGTTAAAGACTCGAATTCAAACATAGGCTACATCTTTTTCAAAAATCAACACCCAAAGGACTATTAAGGGATGAAAGTTTGTATGAAAGTCATGTTGAATGACCAAAGAGGCTGATGAAGTCGGAGGAACAGCTAGTTAATAAAATAATAATTAACAAATTGTTATGTGATAAATAAACATCCTTGCACAAAGTAACACTAAATGAATCTAACCCCAAAAAAACTAATTATAATCTTGTGTTATGGGCGTTAGTCATGATTCTAACACAACAAAAGATTTAATTTCCTAGACCCGGAAAAGCAGACATCTTAATGTTTATCACAAAAATGTCTGCCCCGTCGGGATTCGAACCCGAGCTTCGCGGTTGGTCAGTGTAGTTAGGCGTGTATGCTAGCTCCTCTACCAACGAGACAGACAATATAGTTTAAATATCCATGTATATATAAAAATTAATACCCATGTCACGTGGTTATCACATCACGCCTGAGCTGATGGACTAATTTTGCTAATTCCTTTTTGTTTTGTTGGTAATTGTCATCTATAGGAGAAATAGGAGAAGAATATATAAATAGGAGAAGGACCATATGAAGAGAAAACCAAGGAAAATTGCAGGGAAAATAGGAAAAACCGTTTAAATTTCCTTATATACAAATTGTTAGAAATGTCACGACATGAAGTTCGCCGCATCGGTTAGTGTTTTAACAAATGAATAAAGTGAAAATTTTAATTAATATCAGAAGTGACCCGATAATCTCTTTGTACTAGGAGCCCATAAATCCACAATAGCCTATACAAATGCGGCATTACAATAGCAATCGGATAAAAGTATCAATCACCGTAATAAACCACCCGCGGGTTATCAATCGTCATGATAAATTATTTGAAATTCGAACGGTATTGGCTAGATAACCAGTGGACTGTTATTTCACCATTTCATTATGATAACTGTCAAACTCAAATGTTTGTCGGTAGCGTAATATGGAGTTTGTCGTGTTGATATTTTAATTTAAACTACTCATTTTCAAATCAGCTTATTTTAAAATCAGTAAAATCAGCTGTTTTTCTTCTTAAGTGACAGGTCAGCGAACAGGCTCTCCTGATTATGAACTTGATTAGTAAATGCAAGCCTATTGCTCGCATTTTACTAGCTGCCTAGCAGGAAGGCAGATGGTCTATTATGATAATATGCTTGGGTAGGTCTCTAAACTCAGGCAGGTACTATTACCATTTACCTTTTGGTGTCTATAGGCATCGTGTATTTATTAAAATTAGATAATCAATGTTTTCTTTTTAAGCTTACGCAAAAGCTTTAAAATTAGTTATAAAAACTTAAGGATTTTTAAAGAGTTAATAAAGTTTTAAAAAAAAAGACATCACATCGGCATCTAATTCTTCGCGCTGATATCCATGGGCAGTGGTTTGAATGTTCCATTAGGAAGCCCACTAATTCGTATGCAAGTATAATCATAAAAATATATATCCCTCTTTTTAAGATTTATTCAGTAAGGCCCACCCCTACCAAGCCAATAGATTATAGAGCTGCACACACTGAGCCACCCAGGGAATTTATGTCTATGGAAGCAGACAGGTAATTTCATCCTGTCTAAGTGCTGTCGTCTATTGAGATTTATTAATGTGGATTGACTTGAACATCCTCATTGTAATAGTAATATACAAATTGATCTTACTCCAAGCAAACGAAATGCTGACGTTATGGGTGTTAATCAAGGATACCACAAGGATAATAATACCTGAATAGATACCGACATAACAAATATATCTATTAAATTACTAGACCAGGAAATGTTTATCATACAAATATCTACCCCCATCGTTAGTAGATTTAGGTGTTGAACACTAATCCCTCGGCCAATGTTTATTTAAGGTTTATATAGTTGTTTCTATATTGTACCTTGTAAATGTTTTTGATATAAGCCCAAAAGTTTAAGAAAAAAAACGCTGGTTTTAATAAAAAGGATCCTGATTTCATTTCAATTAAATTAAAAATAAAGATTCCGCAATGGCGACGTTACCATAAAAACTTTGTAAGGCCCAAGACGCCACGACATTAACATTAAAGAAAAAGTTCCGAAAATGAATTCGTGAAAGTATCATCACATCGAGCCATTATCCCGTTGCCCTGGCTTACTGTCCAAACAGTAACCCAACCGTGGCCAATTAGCGAACAAACAGTTAGCCATTACTCAGAAACATAGATAACAAACAAACCCGACAAAAATTTGCTCGAGTATGACGTCTAATTTTACGGCTAGATGACTTATATCATTTGTAATTATTAGGTTTTGACACGTGCTTCGGTTCTGTTCAGCTTAATGATCAACTTATAGATAAAATAATTTAACTCAATTCAATAATACTATTTTGAAGTGCTTTTATTATTATTTAGGATGGTAGTAGTTGAATTTATTAGTATGTTTTTTTTTAAATTGCGAATAAGTTGCTAGCTTTCGGTTTTTACTTCACCGGACTTTGTGATATTCATTATTTAGTTAGATTGGACTGTTACGTACAACGCCAGCACCAAGGTCTCCCGGGAGACCAAATCTCGAGTTTATGCTGTTTTCTGATTACTAGGTGGGTTGTTTGAAGGGATTGTGGCTCGCCGGGATAAGAGATCTTCGTCGCCGAGACAGGCGGCGAAGGTGTAGTGTGATGTCTTATGACTATGAGTTTGTGTTGGGATTGGGCGGGAGGCTGGCCTTGGCCGCTAATATCGCTATTGGTGGTAGAGATGATTGTCACTTAGCTACCTCAGGTGTCAAGTGCGATGCCTTACCAATATGAAGGGATGATCAACACCAGGCGGAAGTTACTGTTTATTTTAAGTTTAAAGAATCATTAATATACAGGATTTGAACCAGAACCCCTTCGTCTCAAGCCCACAATTAATACCCTAACTATTTGACTTACTATTCAGAAAAAAAAACGTTATTAACGTAAACTATACAAGTGGTACTTGAGCGCGTTGACATTTTTATAAACCACCAACGGATTGGAATATTATATTTTGAGTAATATATTAAAGCCGTTTTTTTAAAGATTTCATAATATTCCTTTACAATTGCCCACTTAATTTACATTTTAAAAGTTTAATGACTTAATGAGGCATTTATGTACTTATTGAGACATCTCAATCAGCGACCTTATATAAGGACGTAATATGTAATTAAATTGTTAAAATTAAATACTAAAGGAAAATTTAATGGTCTTTTAAGTATCGTTTAACAGTAACTATTATTTAGGAGCCTGCAGATTAAGTCTCGCGTATTGACCGAGGAGTTTTCAGATCCAAGCTAATTAAAAACCTTTAAGTATTGCCAAGTTAGGGTGCGGATGCCAAGATTTTAGGGGCTAGGCAAATATAACAGTGAGAAGTCACGTTATGCTGGTAGTAAGGTGCTGGTTGGCAGTATCGGTTTTAGAACTAGCACCTGGTGAACCTTGTACCCCTTAGTATAATTATAATATGTAGCAAAAATAAATGATGTAACAAATACGCAATTTATTAATACAGAATAATATTTTTTTTATTTCCAGCCTAACCAGCAAAGTAGCTAAAACCCGTCCCACCCTAAAGCCGCTATTGCTGGTAGATACCAAACCCGGTGAGTTTAGTCGCATTTTTTTAGTACATTGTAGATAATATAGTAAGGTACTATTTATAAAGTTTTGCTTTAAGAGAGTAAATTAAAAATATGTTACTTATTAAGTTATAATTCGTTTACACTTTGTTTACAATAGCTAAGTTTGTCGAAATATAGAGAGGCTGTATAATAAAACTTGCAACAAGATTTAGTTTCAAAAATGCATAATAGATGGCAGTGACATGTATGTAAAGCTATCAAAATGGATATCTAATTTTAGCCAACGCTCCAAGCGATGGCGTAGCACAGCGGTTTTGTATACGGGTTTTGACATTCTCAGTCCCGAGTTCGAATCCAAATCAAATTTCCCGTTATATTCTGGCGTTATCATCACTTGTGAAGACGCCATGCATGATGGGATAGATAGCTCGGTGGTAGCAACAAGTGAACGGGGTCCAACGTGACGTTCGCTTCTGTAATGCCCCGTACATTTTTTTGTAAATAAGTAATATTTTTTTGAATAAATATTTTTTAATGGTGTTTTTTTTTTGCAAAATATTAAAACTCGCTATTGTATGTAAGTAAACGAGAATATAACACAAAAATATTTACCCACCTGCCCACTAAAAACATATACTGTATCTAAGTAAGAAATAGAAAATACATAATGGCTTCATCCCGTGTACTGTATATTTAAATTAAAATGATTACTAATAACTATAGCTAGCAGTAGCTAATAAGATATTTAAAGAGTTTGCCGACGATCTGTTACACTAAGTTAAGTGTATAAGCAATTATTTTAAACATAACTATTTTATTATCACACCGTAAATGCAGAGTGGGTTTATGAGTTGCTTCCTACTAGAAACCTAGTATAGCGAGGTAACTTTATTTGCTTTATCTGGATCCGATTTTAAGGTTAACACATTTTTTTGATGCCCGACCCGAAGATCGACGCCGAAACATCATAAATTTAAGTCCAACTCAGGATCACTAGACCATAGAGCGGACATAATATGTATGTGTCAATATTTTTTAATTAACACTAAAAAAAATTCGAAAATTAAATAACTTTTAAGAACACAACAACACTTAACAAAAACGTTGAACCCTGATATCACCTAAGAAAACTTGCAAACTTACCTTGCTCAAATTTAACTATTGGTAAATCTGATCTAATATATAAATTTCTCATGTCACGGTGTGCGTGATTGAGCTCCTACGAAACGGTTTGACCGATTCTCATGAAATTTTGTAAGCATATTGAGTAGGTCTGAAAATCGGCCAACATCTATTTTTCTAAATAAGTGATAAGGGTGAGTCACCCCATTTTTTTACTAAAATCACATTGAAAAAAATAGCAGCACAACGTATGTCGGGTCAGCTAGATAATTTAGAATTATGACGACTACTTGCTGCACTATCCCGTTGTAACTACCACGCATACCGTACAAAGTCGTATTTAATTAGACTTACGTAAAAGCTAAACACTATACTATGTTACTCTAATGGAGATAAATATTTCCTTTTAACATCCAATAGAATGTTTTTATGTTATTATTAAAATTCAATTCATTGCTTTCGACATTTTATGTTTGGTGGTCCGGTGTTGGCATTGACTACATGAAGTCCCGGGTTCGATTGTCGGGTCGCACAACACAGCAATGTGTTTTTAAATTTTCTGACAAAGACAACACTGCTTGGAATGGGATATAAGCCCGGTTGACTTTAGGTTAGCTACCTATCACATTTGTATCGTGTAAAAAATAGATTCAGCCAATCGAAAGTGCACTAGTTGTACTTCTGTTTGCCTTTTGAGGGTACGGCCGTGAAAATACCAGCAGGTAGCTCTTTTGATTTTAAGATACACACCATAACTGTTACTGGTGGGTCGCCATATTATGACCGGGATGTTAGGCCACGTGCGTCCTTGCTTTATTTATTCTAATATTAAAGTGTTATTCCAATACGGAACACGATACTTCCGAGCACTGGCTGTATGCACCCGGCTTTATTAATCATACTCTACATAACATAATCGACCACACAATAACACTCATATCACCTTCTTTAATGTTATCAGCTGTTTCCCATGGGTCATGGTTTACCCATGGAAAACAGCCGACAACTTTAAACTCATGTTAAACATCATGGCTTTTTTACTAACCCGCATTTTTACTAATTCGTATACTAGCAAACGTCTTTCGGGTAAAATTCTTCGTCAAGATTGGTTTGAGCAATCCAAATAATTGAAAATACACTATTTCTCCACGGGTACTTACTTTAGCACCGGTTCGGAAAGCTGTCTTTGTGAAAAAACCTTAAGGCCCCATACTTAGTCAGCCAGAAGAGCCAATCAGCGCACTCCCCCGTTCCATGATTACTATGAAATATTGCGCTCTAAAGTAAATATCTTAAGCGCTAAATCACTATTTTTGACACTATAAAAGTAATTTGAAAAAAAAATATAAAAACTGAAACAGTTATCTTTTAGGTATAATACTTATCTATGTTTATGTTAAATCTGGTGTCGATATTTTCATAATTGAAGTAGACAGATGGGTTTTGCTTTCAAAAAAGGGTTAACTTTTTGATTTTTCCTATCAAGCAAAGTGAAATGAATCGTATTTTGGAAACACTAGTCTTATAAAGCATATTAATGTTAATCTTGTGTATTTTTGTCGCCAAGATCCATAATTGCTTTGTATGAAAAAAACAGTATATTGCTGACGTATTTTAGCATACGTGGGCCCCTTAAGATTGCTCTTATTTAAAATAGTGCTTAATTTTTATATTAAACAGTATATCTCACTTTTTTTTAATGTCAACGCAGTGAAGAAGAAACACGACTCTTCTCACGTTAAGAAACAACCTGTCCTATCGTAGCATAGGTGCGTTGCAATCATCGTAGGCAGGAATAGGTAAATTGGACAGAGAAAGTTGTCTTTCCGATGTTGACACATTTCGTATGTGCTCGTTCTCTTCTCTCACCTTTTACCAGCTGCCAGACAGAGAGGCAGATTATCTCTACTCAGGGGATTTAAAACAAAACGGGGAAAAGTACTAGACATATTGTGATTGTACAAATTAGATAGTTATTAAGAGTTTAACAAGATTGTTTTTACTTCTTTTTCTGAGCTGCAACGCTCGTCATTTTCAAGTTCCGGGTTGTAGATGTGTTCGGTACTAAAGAGGACCAATCTTGACAATACTTGCCAATTAATAATATTCAGTTTATAGTAAACAATACATTATTTTAACGGATTCGTTACATTAATTTATAACTAAATGTTAATCTTCCGGTATAACTGTGTTCAAAAGTACCTAAAATGACATATATACGATTCCAATCTTCAATTCGCATGGTGGAAGCTAGTGGAAGCGATATTTTAAAATTTATTACCGACCAATTTTCAAGTCGAATTATTGCAATTTACACTATAGAGGTTGTAGCTTGGGGAAACTAAAATTAGCACCATTAATTATAGATTCGAGTCTATGGCACAGAACAAGTAATAGTTGTCTATGGTCAATGTAGTGTAAGGTTAATTACACACAGGTAATTAGTGAGTACGCGACAGACGATAATGAGGGCGCCAGATAGCGACTAGCTTTAGTGGATAGACTGACACAAAACACTTACGTAAAAATGTTTCTGAGAAAGATAAAAGGTTTCGAAAAAACATACGTAATAACGAAGTTTGTAGAAAGTTCCGGAAATACATTTTCTACAATTTTCCTTATTTATTTTATCATATTAAATTTTTATTTAGTTTTTCTTCCAGGAAATAGATTTCTTTGATCTGAGATGAATATACCTTAATTTTAATTTTACTTGCCGATATCTTCACAAGATCTTCGTTCTTGGTAATCAACATCATTTTTGAAGTGAAATTTCTTTAGAATAATTGTGATTTCAAAACGGTTGCAACGGAAAAACGACAGGTAAGAAACACAAATATATATAAATGTCGCAAGGTGCGACATGCGTGGCTTAGATACTGTGGTTATTAGTATAGTGACGTAGCAACTAGGGCAATATAGATTGGCATTCAAAGGTTTCAAGTAAACACCACGTGCAGTAGCAGGTGCGCTTGCAGGTGTTGTCTTATCAGCTTGTTTATCGGCCGCTACGGCTATATAAGTCAAAGCGAGCATGCTTCTTGAGGCATTCTTTGTGAACGCCTTGCAGTATTCGTACCGCTGTCTAGTACGGAGGTCGCCACTGGTAATAGGTCTCTCCCTGTCATAGGATGGCAAAGAGATAATTCTAGATCGTAATTGTTAATTCAATTATGATTTAGGGCCCGGGTTGTGGGTCATTCGGGGGGTGCATTATTTGGTTGGCACTCACGCAGGAAGAGCGGGGTGGAGCTCTCCTTCCCCTTCGGGGGTTTACTTTTGTTGTCATAGTGGAATGCTTATTCCTATGTTGACGATGGTTTCTTTGGCAACGGAAAGGCATACGCATACGCGTGTGGACATCAGGATTGAGTGGATCACGTGTTACGGCTTTGTTCTGATATTTCTAAGTTCTATAGTAGCCAAACGCCCACAAGTTGTACGCTCCCGGGTTACCCGCCCGGCGGCTCATGTATCGGCCAGTAGATAGGATGTGTTTTCGCTCCGACATATATAATATATTCATCTCATTCTTTTGCAGGTAAGAGACACAAATATATATTTATCTCATTCTTTTGTTGATTTACTGAAGTTTCACTTCTATCGTGTGTGAATCGCACACACACCTTTTTTTTATTTAATATAAAAACTTTTTGGTTAGCGTCTCACAATAATTACATGAAAATTAAAATACTAATTTAAAACTTACAACATTAATTACTAATAAAGTATATTAAGCGGGCACTTTAAAAGGATTACATTACCGATACCTGGAATCAAAATAAAATGAATATGTTGTAACACCCGCTGGTACATTAAATCAGTGAAGATCATAATTAATGTACACACATACATAAAATTGAAGCGGATGTCTGTGATTTTAAAATCGTTTTCTAAAGTTACTTACATATATGATACTAAAACACAAACAAACTTTCTAAATGTTTTGTGTCTTTCCGCTGTCCGCTCTAAACTTTGAAACAGGTGGACCGATTTCAACGAGCATTAACTGGTAGCTAAAAGAGATTATATTACAAAATATATGCAACTTTTCATCCCAGAATTTATCTGGAATCACGCATACGCGGAGTAACCCGCTTCATAATTCCCACGCGAACAAAGTAGCGGGAAAATGCAACTTTTTAATAAACCGTATTACAGACCACTCAATTAACATAACAGCCCAGTTGCAGACTCAAGAAGTAATAAACTTAATTCAAAATACTCAATTATTGTGTTTTTAATAAATTGATTAACTTTTCGGCTGGCTTTCTCATTTAGACCTTTTTTAATATGTTCTTTGCCTTACGAGTTTTAATTTGATTAAAAAAGAGTAAATTATCAATTGGGTGCCAATACAGTTTTTATAGAGAAAGTTTTAAAATAAGCTGACACATGTTCTACTCACAAGAGAAAACTACTTATACTTGTAGATATTTAAAAATGCATCATGCACCTATAGTTGCTACCTACGTTTTTTTTAAATCGTAAAAAACTTATTTTCCAGCCAAAGAATGAATTACAAGAAATCAGTAGGTTTACTCTTGATTCTCAATTTCATGTAAACTGGAAATTGGAATCGGATGTGTCATTTTAGGTACTCTTGAACACAGTACTAGCGAATTATGAACATTTAGTATCAAACAATTATTACATCGGATTCGTTGATTTTTTGGACAAAATGTTAATAATGCGCTAGTTCTTTGTTAGAGTATCTAAAATGGTATATCCGATTCCAATTTCTAATTTTCATTAAATCGAAATCCAAGAGTAACCCTCCTGCGTTTATTTCTCCGAACTATACATATATTCACTTGACAGTCATTTTATTGTTGTGAATTGTCAACACAGAATCCAAAATCCTTACAAACAATCACGCTTATTTTATAAACTCGGTTAACAATCGAAAGTGATCACTGAATTAGATAAATACGCATACAAAAACACAAACCATTCGAGATTAGACAAGCGGAACACAATCAAAATGGTAACTGGAGAGACGGTATCAGATATCAATTGTATCAATTATTGTAACAGGTCATGTTACGAATCAGCACGCGCACTTTCGCGACGGGTATGAAGATAAACATAATAGTATCGTATATAATAATATACAATTGGATATAATGTAGCCTGTATCGCAATGTAATAAGGTTTCATTATTTTAGTTTTATATAATTCATCTCTTAAAGCTATGCACAGACGAAACGCTAGGATACCTCGGCGACAAAAATGTCGCAGACGGTTGCTATCTCTTATTGCTGCTAAACATCAGTCTAATTAGATGTAAATCAACTGGGAAATACTATTCTGTCAATAGCTACTGTGTATTATGACTGCCCGTTATACTGTCTCATCCTTTATGTTCATTAATACCTGAAGATAAATTTATGGCGCTGGTTTGGTTTTAGTTATTTCCTATTGAAGCGGCAATACAAAAGATGTCATTAAATTTATATCGATACATTCTAGGCCTTTGTATATCGCTTCTGTAGTCTAGTGGTTGTGCAACTAAGAGTAAATTTGTTTCAACCAATAAAAATATGCGTTGCCCGGGAGTGGATATGTGCCCGGTTGGCGGTATGCTTGCCACCTATCACGTTGTGGGACTTAGTGTCTTCGGCAAGTCGTAGGTGCTCTAGATGTACCTCGGCCTACGACTTCGGTGATACGGGCGAGAAGATACTTTGACATTTCAAGCGATTTTAAGTTAGTAGTTGATGAAATTGAAAACACGTTGGTTGTATAAAATATGACATAATATTGGGTTGTGGTGCGCGCATCGACAATAAAAATTATTTATTGACAAGCGTAGATGACAACGAAAAAATTGAAAGAATTTTTATCACTTGCATTAGGATGCAAAAAATGAAGCCTAATAAAACTTTGAATGGCAGGATTAAATGAGTTAACCAGATAAAATTAATTCAAAAAATTGTCGGTGCTATTACTAATGATTAATTAAGTAATTCAGGATTTCAACGTTTAATATAATTGTTCACTCTAAGAGACAAGCTGTAATGCTGTACCCAATTTCTGTCGTAGCAGATTGTAGTTCACCTGAACACACCCTTAAAGTGAAAGCTTTATGATTGTTATGGAGCGTCTCGTCAAAATGTACACTTGATTTATTATAAATGTCGACATTTGTACATTATGTTTTGATTAATTTTAATTAACACAACTTTTAATTGCCGACACTTAAAGTACCTGAAAAACTTGATTTTATACACTGATTACGTTTCTTATAATTTTTATGACTAAAATATTTTGGATGTTAAGTTTTTATGAGCCTTTTCTGGTTATTTTATTAATTATTGATCAATTATATA
This sequence comes from Calephelis virginiensis, assembly GCA_002245475.1. Classification (NCBI taxonomy): domain Eukaryota; kingdom Metazoa; phylum Arthropoda; class Insecta; order Lepidoptera; family Riodinidae; genus Calephelis; species Calephelis virginiensis. Next base: position 54,392 of record NJDC01006047.1, read on the forward strand.
TACCTCTGGCAGGCAAAAATAAAACAATCGGAATTATTTACTCCTGTATATATTATATACTTTGATATTGCCGGAGATAATTTTTATTAAGTGTCTCTGTTATCTATCTTTGCAACCTTTTTGTCAACAATGTATAGTGGTTTTTTATAGGACTGCATTATAGACAAATAGTCTGATTTGTTGGTGTTAAGAAAAACAAATCGCTTATAAACAACAAAGGTAGTATTGCTGTGAAACCGTTTCGAGGCTGATATTTGGTCTCTTCTGAAGTTCACCGTATTCCTGTATCCCAAATAGAAATACACCAATTTAGAACTTTGAAGTTTGAAAGCAAGATTTCCTGTGCAATTATCTATCGAAGTTTAAAAAGTAAGGACCAATCTAAGCAAGTTTTACTCTAAGGATTGTTGATAGAAGAAGACGTTACTTTTCGGAAATCCATGCTTAAATGAATCTACTCGACCTTCGTGGAGTGTAGTCGAATTATCCTGATGATGCTTCGGTTACGAAGCGAAAGGTATATTGAGTTCTTAGTAGCATGTCTACTGTTGATGCTAATAAAACCGTTTAGTGGTGTGTTTTGTATGGAGCTGGATATATTTGGGAGTTTTTGGCTTCCGGTAAGTCCAATTCATTCATAACGCACTATTTTTCTTGTTTTGTCACGCCATAATAAGTATACATTCTTTTGGCGAAAAATTGCAAATTAAATAATTTTGTTTAGGTTTTAGGATTGTATCACACAGTAATCCGCTAATTTCTAAAAACTTGTACATTTCAGAATTTGAAAAAGATTCCACAAAGTTCTTTTTCTCCAGCAACTTAGTAAAAACTATGAAATAAATTTAAATATAGCATCACTATGTCATTAACGCATTTGTATCAAAATAGGTATGCTTTCCTTCTCTTACCTAAACATTATCTAGACTTTGTGGTTAAATTAATAAAATCCAAAGTCGTATAAACGTGGATGAAACGCCATAACATATTTCTTGCGTAGGTAACAAGTTAATTTCGAGGAAGCAGCAATGGAAGCTGGCGTCTCATCTTTAATTACTTCGAGGAAGGGAGATTTAAGCGTGAACATTTCATTTGGTATAATACTTATAAATATAAGTATTTTTATTATATACCAGGTAATGCCCGCGGCTATGCCCGAATATTCAAGTTAAATTAGCTTTTTATAAGATACTGTTTAGATACCAGGATAAAACGTGGCCTTTTATTATTTTTCTTTTTTGACTTAATTTGCTGTAAATTTTGCTTCAATTAATTTCATATTTGAATATTTTGAAAAATCGAAATAAAATATAAACGAAAACAAAATCAAAATGAAGTAAATTAAAATTAACACTTTCAATTTTGGCTGCATAAAAATAACCGCCTCGTTGGTCGAGTGGCAAGCGTACGCCGACGGGGGCAGGCATTTGTGTGATGAACTTTTAGATGTCTGCATTTCAGGGTCTTGGTGTGTATTAAATTTATTCTGGTATCTATATAAGCTTTTTTATGTATTAAAATCGTTGACTAACACCCATGACACAACCAAATGATTTGCTTAATTTGGGGTTAGATTCAATTTGTGTATCTTGTGCAGGAATATTTATTTATTATTTATAACTAATAAATTGATTTAATTTTTTTTATTATATTAGCCTAGAGTTGAGATACGAGTAGTTTTCTAGATCTAGTTAATAAACGCTATCTCAACAATTACAAATCATACTAAAACATATAACTAAATAAACATAAGTTAAAATAAGGACAAATAAACGTACGCAGTTTTTAATGTATATGATTACTTAGGATCTTTACAGTATTGAAGGCTAACAATGAGACGACATTCTTGTTAGCAATAAATACACGTCCATAGAAACGTCGAGTGCTGAACATTTTTAAGCTACAAAAAATATAAATCATCAAGTTTTTTAAAAAAATATAGTAGAAAATACAATAAATACTGAATAATCGAGTTTTGAATACACAATAAAATATGCAGACGGATTTCCTGACAGTTCGGAATAAGATAATAGTAACGAGCACTAACATTGTGGAGTAGTATAAAGAAATAAATTTTTATTGGTTAAATAAGAACAAATCCTGTGTAAATAATACTTATTGTTTTTTTATGTATGTAATATAATACTTATTACAGATTTTTTAAAACGCAATGTATAACAGCTCAATACATTCAATTTTACCGGTCATCCAAATGTCAAAGTCCTAAATTGTATTTTTACAACAACTGACATTTACTTTCTTTTGAAATTGTAATGGGAATGATGAAATCTTTTACAGCCAGTCAGAAAGATGTCTTCACTAAAATCAATATTAAAGTCGTTATTGGTGGTGATTCTGCTGTTCACAAACTAAACTTATTTTAGATGCATGCTATCTTTCTCAAATAAAGCAAAAACAAAAGAGATGGAACAGTTTAGACGTGTCAGATTAGTGCGGACATGTCAAATCGTGATGTTTTTAATCAACGTTTTCCGAGTAATAGATTAAACATCTGTAGAAATGACGTGTACGGTCTAATTTGACAGCACTAAAAGCGTTCTGTCTCCTTCTGTTACTTTGGTTGAAAGAAGACAGGGATAACTTAAAATTTGTTTAAGAGTGCGCAACAAAATTACCACCATTGTTTCATTGCGGTCATATTTTCTGGTTTAATTTGATGGTAAAGAAAGTTCACGCACGGTGAATATTCATTCGAATAACATGATATCATGAATTGGAAAATAAAAATTGAAGGGTTAAAGAGTGAATGAACGAACTGAATTGAATATCGTAATAGCATCGTATCCCCCCGATCATAGAAGACCTCGCCACGTGTTATCGGATCCCCCGGACCCAATAACCGCGGCAAACGCTATTCTCCCAACTCCAAACCGGAACACGACAATCTCACACCACCTTAACATAGCACTACACCGTCGCCGCCGGTCTCGGCGACGAAGACCTCTCTTGCGCCCGGCGCCTAACGCCGAGCGACGAGCCACAAATACTCCTCCACCAAGTCCACCCAGTAACCAGAACGCAGCACCAAGTCGAGGTACGGTCTCCCGGGAGACAGCCCTTGGTACTGGCGTTGTAGGTAACAGCCCAATCCATCTAAATAATGATGTCTCGGGCTGAGCACTCTGCTCGGCCCACAAAGTTCGGTGAAGTTGTAAAAAATCGTAAGATTAGCAACAAATTAGTCATTCAAAAAAAATATAGCATCGTTATCCTAAAGATAATCTTTTGTGACGATAACAAACAAAACCGGTCGAAAAATAAATGACCACCTTTTGGTCGAAAGGTCAAACGGGTCTATCGCTACCGATAATACATAGTCCATGATGCTTTGAGTCCGGGCAGGCAATTGTGCGGTAAACGTGTTATGTGGCTATGATGACAAAGGCGCAGTAAACCTGCAAAAAATCGACATTGATTTCAATATTACAAAAAAATAATGTAGCTATGTCTGGGATTCTATCATCAGATTCGGACATAGTGGCAATGATTTAACGCGGACTAACTCACAAACCAGTTAAATTTGGTAGCCCTTGTTGGTCGATCGTAGATCTGAAACATACTCGTATTTTGTGTGATATATTTCTTACTCAAGGTATTTATTTATATACCAGTGGTCGCTCATTGGTCGAAATTCGACCATAATACATTTTAATATGTTGTTAATGAGAACGCCATCTTTATTCCTCAAGACCAACTACTTTGTTTTCAAACTTTTTAATGCACCATCTGTGATCTTTTATCGTTACCATAAATATATTTGTTTGTGTGTGTCAAATGCATGGTAGTGTGGGTAGAGTTTTATTTATTGACTTAATGTACTTTATAAGCATTACTACTGAAAAATATTAGCGTTTTGCACTTCTTCTACACATAATCTACAAGTGTGCCAAATTTTATGCTCCTACGTCCGCGACATTTCGTAAAAAAGGTTCTAAAGTTTTGGCATCACGTATTAATATATAGATTAACTTATCGTTACATCTAAACATATAAAAATGAATTCCCACTTAGCGTGGTTATCGCATCACGCCTAAACGGATGGAGCAATTCTTTTTTTTTTTTTGTGGTGTTAGCTATTGTCAGGAGAAGGTTCTTAGGAAAACAAAACAGGGAATATTGTGGGAAAATAGGAAAAACCATGCTTTAATCCATACAAACGGTTAGTGTTAAGCGATACGAAGTTTGCTGGGTCGGCTAGTATTTAATATCTGAATGTATCAATATCTTTGACTAGTATCTATAACGTAAGTATATAATTGGTTAAATTATGCTCATTTATAAAAAAAACAGGCAAAATGAGGATAAACTGTTGTCTACTAAACTCGGAAAGAACTAATCCGTGTGGACATCGTATTAATTAAAAAAAAGGCAAAAGGGCAATTGGGTTAAGATGGTAAGTGATCACCACTACCCTATGACATCCGCAACACCAGGAGTATCACATGCATCGCTTTCCTGAAGGTTCCAGTCATATCAGTTTGGAAATACCGCTGTCTGTGATTGGTTACACAAAGGTGTTATGCGAAGTAAGAAATATCTTCGAAATCTCATCTGAGGGTGCCACGCATCAAGGTTGTGAATGCAAAACTTTAAATTCCGACGCGATGTCTGAATATAAAAAGTAAGTTAAAAAGAAACAAAGACTCTTGGACTATATAATTCAATAGCTCCTCCAAGTTTATCGTTTCCCGCCCGTCTGTATAATCTTTCCTCAACGCGACTTAAATAAAGTTAGAAAAACAGTTAAAAGACCGGTTACGTTGAAATTGTTTGAAACACTTCCTAACTGCTGCGCCAAGTTTCTTTGTTTAGTAAAACAACAAAACAGACAAGTATAATCGAGAAGTTACGATTTTGTTTACAAAACTGTGCTCACTCGGAGCCGGGATAATCACAGTACTGAAGTCGGAATAACTTGTGTTCTACATTTGTAAGGGTTAAGGCACATATACATCTGCGTTTATGCGGTTCCTTAGTACTTCTTCAGCGTAGAATAATGACGTCATCTTCTGTTAAATATAATGTTCAAGCTTTTCCAAAGTTAATATTAAGTATCTAATCACCGTTATCAAAAAACGCTATGATTATTTTTGTTCTGGGCTAAAATGTAAGAGATGTTTTATACATATTGGTCTAGTAGGAAGGTCTAGTAGTAAATCAATACAGGTGCTAATATTGTCGTGTCCCCCGTGTATACTAAGGAACAAAAGACTGAAAAAATAGACAATAAAATTTGCTATCCCTCCCTTAGAATAAAAATGCGAAAGTATATCTTTATAATTTAACGACTGAAAAGGAACTGATAAATTTTAGCATAGAAAAAGATTACAAATTGGAGAAGGATTTAAGCTATTTAATTTCAATATCTCAAATCGTATCAATTAAAATGAACGCTGCGTTTTTCATCTTGTTTGAAAGTGTCTTTAGGATAAGTTTTCTTATATCAATAACAACGATATTTCATCTTCCTTTGTATTGTACGACACAAACAAAGCTGAAAACATCGTATCACAGTACATGAGCTTTGCATTGCAATAATTAGATTAAATGTTCATACGTAGCACGCGATCCGGTCACGGAATACGTTTATACGAATAAAAGTATGTGATAGCAACTTTAATGAGAACCAAACATATTTACATGGGAAAATGTTTACTATTAAAGTTTCAGGCGTATTAAAGTTATTTAGTGTGTCTACGGGAACTAAGTAATAAGATACAGGAATAAAAGAAGCCTATACCCTTTTCCAAGATCTAATCCAGTTATATTTTTTCATGTTAAGAGGTTAGCGAACGAGCGCACCGATCTACTGATGGTAAAGACAATCGTAGTCTTTAGACACCATCCGTCTTATTCGCCTCTGTGGTCTAGCGGTTCAGTTGTTGGACTTGACTGCATGAGGTCCCGGGTTCGAATCCCGGGTCGGGCAACAAAAAGAAAATCGGATTTTTCCAATTTTCTAATAAAAAAAATGTTGCTCGGGATAGGATATGTGCCCGGTTGGCGATAGGCTTGCCACCTATCACATTATGGGACTTAGTATCTTCGGCTAGTCGTGGGTACCCTGGTTGTGCCTCTGCCTACCTCTTCGGGGATATGGGCGTGAAGATACTTTTTAGACACCATCCGTCTTATTAATAAATGTGGTGTAGGGTAGGTGTAAGATTAAGTTGATATTATAGTCTGAATTATATTGTAATAAAGACTATAATACCAGGTTCAACCTTATAGTACTTTACTCCATGTTTATTAATAAGGCAGCATAGATATGACATGTGCGCCATTGTCCTGAGGCCGAGAATGACAGCCGAGTCATTACGGCACTGAGAAAACTCGGGCAAGTTGCTGCACGGCACTCGACCACCAGTAGTCTTGTTGGTAATCAAATCTGGTGGTCTATT
>NJDC01006050.1:0-11315 GCA_002245475.1 Calephelis virginiensis
GGTGGCAGTGAATGCGTTAATGATTAAACTTAATAATATCAAGTATTCATAAAAAGGTTACATATAAGCGCATCTCAATCTTAAGTAGAAATGTATTTTACGAAACGCAAGTTGGTTAAGCAACCAATGTTGAAATCTCTTGCTAAGGAGTGTTTATACTCTCTGGTTGACATTCATCGATATTTAGGACGTCACCGCGTTGTCAAGCCCTAGCATAAACAAACAATTTATTATTTTAAATAATATCTTTACATATGCCTTTTAAGGGTACAAAATACTATTATAAATAAAACAATGCAAATAAATATATTGTAAAAATCCTCTTCTGAGCAGGTTAGTATCAAAAAAAATTACAAAACGCAGTTCTAATTATTCTTATGTCAAAGTTGTAATTACCTATGAAATGTGTGTTTATTAGGATTGTAACGTTTTGTAACATCACAAGCGCTTACAGAACACGACATCGTAATTGCCTTTATATTTTATTCCATTTAAATAGTAAGTTTATGAAATTAATTCACAAAATTCACAGCGACGCACTATGACAGGAACACTATGAACTCTTACTCGCGTAAATATTGGCACATAGGTACCTGACTCTCTCTCGCTCTTTCTCTCTCTCTCTGTTCCTCCAAGGCAATTTGTACCAGATAAGGACTTCTCTCTCCCACGCTTTGTTGATCTTGTACATACTAAATCTATGATTGTGTATTACCTCGCTGCCGCCAAATGACACTAGATGAGCTTGAATAACGAAGCCACGGCTTTACTCAAGACCCTGACATGACTTTGTATATTGTGACTTATGACTGTTAAAGAAAATTCGGAAGATATGGCAGCATGGCTTAAAAGTAGTCTTAGCCGCCCGCAGAAAGAGGCAAATTAACTAATAATAGAGGAAAAAAAAGTTTCATTCATGTGTCAGTCAGGGTCATCGTTCAAAATGGCGCTACGACCAACGTTTCGTAAAACGTAGATTTTCAAGCGTGGTTGTCAAATAACCATCAAATAATACATGTTCAGTGCTGCCATGAGTACTGCAGTTACCATACCGTGCGGTAAATCGGCTTTAAGATTGCCCAATGTACGTCATATTATGGTCAATCGATAACTACTATCTGCCGAAATACAGTAACATCATCACATCAGATAAAAGAACATCTTTAACAAGTTTAAAAAAATTGTAATGTAACTTCAATATTATTGAGTTTGTTTTCTCTTCATAGGTGCAGACCGTGTAAAGCTGTCAGTAGCCGATAGCCAGATAGGTAGAATATTATAATTAGCACGCAATACTTTAAGGATATTTGTGTGCGTAATGACGTCTTGCAGCATCATAATTATAATATTTGTGGTCGCCAAAGATATATGTATGCAAATATTGAGGTCAAGATTTTGTTTTTACTTCTATTGTATTGTAATTATGTCGAAACTCAATTAATTGGTCAAATAAATTAAAATCACACACATTTTTAAAATTTGAAAAAGACATCCTCACCAACAACACAGCAGCTTATGCTGTTAAAAAAATGAGACTGTTAACTGATGTTGGAACCTCTAGGATGGTTTATTTTAGTTATTTTCACAGCATCATGTCGTATGGAATTCTTCTCTAGGGGAGTTCTGGCGAAGTCAATACTATATTTATTTTACAAAAGAGAGCCATAAGGGCAATTTGTAAACTAGGCCCAAGAGTTTCCCTGAGAGAAATATTCAAAGAAATCAAGATTCTAACTGTAGCATCTCAGTACATCTTTGAAAATTTAATGTATATTCACAGAAATTCAAGTTCATTTAAAAGAAATTGTGATATACACTGTTTCAATACAAGGAATAAAAATAATCTTGCTGTGTATGTGTCTCGTCTCCACAGAGTAAGCCATTCTTTCATGGGCCTATGTATACAGTTCTACAATAAACTTCCCAATTATTTGAAAGAACTTCCAATTAATAAATTTAAAAAAATGTGTTAAATATAAATTAAATCAAAAGGGTTATTATAACATTGCTGAATTTTTAGCAGATAAGACTGCTTGGGATTAATTGCTCCTCATGCCAATCTCTTACAATATATAATGTATCATTACATTAATTATTGTAATTATATTTTAAAATAAGATAAAAAAAGACAAGCCCGCTGAGTTTCTTGTCGGATCTTCTCAGTGTGCTGCCGCGTTCCGATCCGGTGGTTGATTTATTATTATATAGACCCGTCACAAGTGCTTTTTGTAGGTTTATGTAAAATAAAGATGATTTATTATTATTATTAACACAAAATTTAAAACTAAAACAATATTTTATTTGGATAACAAATCTTCAGCTCCGTAATAACATTTTTAATTGAACCATTGTGACAGTAACTATTACAAGTGTGGCCCACCTTTACTTTATTTTGCCGCCTTGTGGCCCTTGCCTGCTAAAAGGTTGCCGAAAGCTGGTTTAGATCATACACATCTGAAAAAACTTAAATTTGAAATACAATTTATAAACTCTGACAAGCTCAGTCCAAGTCGATTTAGTACTTGTCTTCTCAGTATTCATTAACAGTACCTGCCCTGATTCATGATCTGAGAGAGCCACATAATGTGTCCAGCCTTGTGCAGATCTAATGTTGCTTACTGTGACATCCATACAAGAGTGTATTCTCGTTGATTGATTTATGTGTGATGACATATTGTAATTATTAAGTATACTAGTTAGTTTAAGTGAGAATTTATTTTTGTTCAATAAGTCTATGTTCCAATCCCCACATAGGACTATATTTTTAAGTTTTTTTTACTACTTAATGTATGGAATATGTTCTTCTTTTCTTTCTTTCTTTAAGTTTTGGCCTTCACGTTAGTATTTAGCTATTAGTCAAATAGAAATTTGCATTAAATTTTGTATCAATTTCAATTAATTTTAATTAGTCATCAGTCGTAAGTCGTCAATAAGTCATGTCAGGCTCTTGTGTAAAGCGGTGGCCTTTTTACACAAGCTGATGTAAAGAGATTTGGCAGCAACGAGAAAATATACGATACGCTAATTTCTTTATGATTATTTCATTTGTGCACTTTTACTGAACAAAATTGTACAAAATGCCACCAAAATTGACTAATTTCACTCAATATTAACACGAAATTCAATAATTATGAAAAAACTTCAATTATCTTTTCTCTCGATGGCGCCAAAACTCCTATGGAATATGTTTTCAAGCCATTGTAAGAGGTTTGTAAGCCATTGTCGGAATTTCAATACCGGAACACTCAAAACATTCAGTAGTTTCTATGACATTTAAATATTTTATAGCCCTAAACTCTCTATCATTCTTCACTAAAATACAACTACCACCTCTTTTTTCTTTCTAGAAAATGATGATGCTAATTTATTAGCCGGTATTTTCAGTTAAGATTCCGTTCCTTTTTTTAAGAAAATTTTCGTTAGACATAATTTGTCCATATCTTTTTTAATATAATATATTATTTAAATCTAAAAGTGACACATATAACTATTCACTTTTATTTATAGCACCAGCAATGTTCTGATGAAAATTTGTGAGTTTCCTTCCTCTTGGAATCCTTGAAAAAAGTTTCATCATGTATATGATTAAATTTTGCTTTTATTGTTTTTTATGTACACTTTTAAAATAAAAAGGAATTGTACCATTACCATTAATCAATTATATTTGTTATTTTTTTATCGCCTCTGTGGTCTAGCGGTCCGGGTGTTGGACTTGACTGCATGAGGTCCTGGGTTCGAATCCCGGGTCGGCCAACATAAAGAAAATTGGGTTTTTCCAATTTTCTAATTAAAAAAAAATGTTGGTTGGGATTGGAAATGTGCCCGGTTGGCGATAGGCTTGCCACCTATCACATTGTGGGACTTAGTGTCTTCGGCTAGTCGTGGGTGCCTTAGTTGTACCTCTGCCTACCTCTTCGGGGATATGGGCGTGAAGATACTTGTTATTTTTTTAGTGTTAAAGTATAGGTTATAAGGGTAAAAAGGGTACTTTTTAGGTTCTTTTGATTTGATGTGATTGTTTGTGTAATTTACTTTGACGATTTAAATTATAACATTTTGAGATATTTTTAATATTTTTTTCATTATAATTTACTTTACTTAATTTATCTTTTTCGTATTTGTCATTCCATTGATTTTCGCATATATTTATAAGCATAGAAGATATTCCTAGTAGTTGTTGATCTCCAAGAATGACTATAGTTGAAGATTTTTTTGTCCTTTGATGTTGTCTCAAAGCTTGAATTTAACTTTTCTTTCTTTGTAACTAAATTACTTTTCTTGAGTTTTAGCTGTTATGCGCTGTTCTAATTTAGTATTAATTGTTCTTGATTTATACGTATTTTGTTTACTAGATACTGCAACTGTTGGGGAGTCTACTTTATTGTGATTTTTGTTATGGATGCTTCTTCATAACATTTTTGTATTGCGATTTTCTAATTGCATATTGTTAATTAAGGATAAATCATCGTTTCAAATTTCAGAGGTATTTTCTTATGAGATTGAGTATTCCCATATGTTTTGAAAATTGATTTTATTTTTGTTCGAGTTTGTGTTGATATACCTTGTAGTGCTACTTCAGATATTCCTATTTTCTTAAGAACTTTCATCATTTTTTCATAGTTTGCTAAAGCTTTTCGCAGGGTACTATTATTTAGAACCAATTTTTCTATTTCTTCGTGTGCACTTTCCAATTCCAGAGTAACGTGTTGTAACTGTAATTTGTAGTCATCTATCGTACTTATACCTACAACCGAAGTATTAGGCAAGCTTTGAATTTACATGTTACTGCACCTAGACTTGTTACTCTGATTTTCTATGTGTGAAAGGTCCAGCAAAGATTAAGATAAATATGTTTTACTCATTGTGATGAAATCATCTTTATTTTTATCCAAAACTAATAATTACAAAAAAAACAACTTCACGCCCATATCCCCGACGAGTTAGGCAGAGGTACAACCAAGGCACCCACGACTAGCCGAAGACACTAAGTCCCACAATGTGATAGGTGGCAAGCCTATCGCTATCCAAAACTAATAATTTTTAAATATAAAAGAGATATCAAAACAAAAAAGTAAATACAAAAAAAAGTGTTCTGTCATACGAACATGGGAAGCAAACGGAGCACGCAAACGTCTTATCCACTACTCCACTATAACACAGATTGTTTCATCGAATTATCGCTTCATTTACTTAGCTTTACTTACACACTGTGAACGGGTACTGTGATAGGTACTGTCTTTTGAGCTATAAATAATTTCGATGACCGTCACATTTATTTTCACACTAGTCACTCAAATGTTGTTACATTTTGTAATTATTAGTTAATAAATATTAAGAATTGTTTATATGTCCTGATATTATGTTAGTAAGTGTTTCAATGAGATCATGCTGTAACTGTATATTTTGTATATAAACATCACTTTAACGGTTTACATTGTTGCACACTTTTTCGTATTAATCACTGTTTTTAAGTTTTAAATAACACTGCTAGAAGTACAAACATTTTCTTAATTAACACTCTATTTTATGCACTAGTGAATTACGGAGATACGATAACCACTAAGTTATCGTGTGGGGACAGCGTGACATTCGATATCAATAAAATCTAAACTATATTTACGATTAACGGGATGATGAAATAATGGCATTGCTAATATTAATCAAAAGAAGTTAAGTTAAGGACAACATCCGAATTAATTACTTTGATTGTTTTCGTTGAGTTTTCATTCATTCATTCGTTATATTGTCCTGTGAGAAACATCATAGATTCATTGCTACAAAAAATTTGTTTTTCTGTAAAAAAAAAAATGTAACGAGTAAGGAACTTTTTGTCGAATATGGTAATTTTCCCACTTGTCTGCGGCAACTCAAAATGTAGCCAACATTAACAATGTAAACTATAAAGAGATTCAAAATGGGGTTATGGCGTCATCGAGAGAATAGATGGTCGAAGTTTTTTCATAATTATTGAATTTCGTGTTGATATTGAGTGAAATTAGTCAATTTTGGTGGCATTTTGTAAAATTTTGTTCAGTGAAAGTGCACAAATGAAATGATCATGAAAAAATTAGCGTATCGTGTATTTCATCGTTGCCACCAAATCTCATTACATGAGCTTGAGTAATGAGGCCACTGCTTTACCCAAGACCCTGACATGACTTGTTGACGATTTATGACTAATGTCTTATTAAAATTGATATAAAATGTGATGCAAATTTTTACTTGACTAATGGCAACATACTAACGTATAAGCCAAAACCTAAAAAAGAAAGAAAAGAAAGAGAGGAGTTTTGGCGCTATCGTGAATGAGGATGGTCATAATTTTTTCACAATTATTGTATTTAGTGTAAATTATGAGTAAAATTAGTTAATTTAGGTGAGAATTAGTTAAATTTTGTTCAGTGAAAGTGCACAAATAACATAATCGTGAAGAAATTAGTGTATCGTGAATTTCCTCGCTGCCGCTAAATCTCTCAAAGTGAGCTTGTGTAAAGTGACCACCGCTTTACTCAAGACCTTGATGTGACTTTGTAAATAGTGACTAATGACGGTATAAGAAATAATTGATACGGAAGACATGTGACTAATGGCTGTATAAGAATTAATTAATACGGAAGACGTGGCAGCATGGCCTAACGGTCTTAGCCGGCCCCAAAAAAGGAAAATTAACCTAAAAAAAAGGAAGAGATTCAAAATTGTCATGTGTCACTGTCAAGTGTCAATTGACATTTCTCATTTGTTGTTTTTTGTAAAGCTGAGGAAAAGTAATTAATTTTTAGTCAAAAATATTAACTATAATATTGACTATAATTTACTAGTAAATTATATTGAAAATGTCGTGGTTACATTGTAGCATAAAGAAACCTAATTCACTAGTTTTAGGTAAATCAATATACACTTGTTAAATGATAACCTTAGCCTTAAAAATAGTAATATTGAAACAAACAAAATTTTTACAGAGTTGGTACGATATGCAAGCAAAAAGACTGGAGGAAGTACACAAAATACAAACTGTAAAGTGAAACCTAAACATAGGGGTTGGAAAGTTCAAGATGGTCACTATGTGCAGGCTGGTCATATGGTAGCTACTCAAAGGAAACTTAGATTTCATCCAGGCTTAAATGTAAGTATAAAAATACCCGTATTATTACAGTCTATCAAATTTCCAATTTAGATTATTTAAAAACCTGTAGAAAAATAATGATTATTCGTTTGATTGGATAATTACAACATAGGAAGCGCTTTACAACATATTTTTACCGATACACCGCATCATCTATTTCTGACCCCGTACTGACATTTTCATGTTCTGGACTGGAGGGTATACATGAACAATAGATCTAAAGTCAGAGCTAGGTGATAGCGCCACACTAGAATCAAAAAGTGTCTGTAGACCCTGTAATCATTACCATCACATAAAAAATTAAAAAGGTCTTTGCTTTTGTATGGTTGGCGGTGATAATTTGATAAACCCAGATGAACTATCACATTATTTTATCAAAATAATAAATGTTAAACATCAGGAAAATGAAAAATATGTTTAGTAATAATAACTTTGTTACTCTTCAATATGTTAGTATAAGTTTACTATGTATTATCAATCTTATCTCATTTTGCAGGTTGGTTTTGGACGCAATGGCACATTATTTGCGATGGAGGCTGGTAAAGTAGTAATAACTTGTGAAAAATTTGATCCCAAATGGGACCACACTTGGGTAGAGAGACATTATTCTGGCCGGGAACAACAAACTATTTTCAAGAAGTACTTCAATGTAATACCAAACCCACAACATAATAGGTTTAAACTTGTAGATGAAATTTAACTGACTAACAATGTTTTTTATAATAGTGCTTATGTAAATAATATATAGTGAACAGTATTTAATTTTTTTTCATTTGCATATGCTTGTTAATTCATCACGGTTGCTGAGGAAAAGCAAGAAAAGAAAAAAAGGAAATGTTGAAAAAAGAATGAATATACATTAATAATTTCTAGTATTTTTATTGATTATTTGTAAGCTTACTAATTATTATATGGAAATGCCAGTGTACCTGTATTGAAGTCAATGCAGGATTAGCAATATCTGGAATCCTAATTTATTTATTAACTGTTTTTGTTGGCAATTTTGATGTGTACTTATGTTGATGAGTCTGTCGACTTCATTTGAGTGAGTCGAGTTGACTAAATTGTTAGTGACTTGGGTTTTAATATACCTTTGTTGAAGGCCATGACTCAAGATTACATATTAACAGTCCAGCAAATGTACTGAAAAAGTTATTAGGTTGTTAGAGTGGAGAAACAATGAGTGGAAAAACTGTATTTTTATCTCGTTTTGCCAGTATGTTCAATATTGCTTTAGAAGTAGGTAATGTAATCTGTGTAAAAGTATTTTTATTTAAGCTTCTATCTATGGAATTACTCTTATGATTTTTCTACTTTTATTTTTGGTTTTTGTCGCGACAATCGACATCTTTGAGACTGCCCATTTGCACATCTTATTACCAAACTCAATGTAACTGTAATTCAATTCCTAAATCATAGATGTCGCTTATTATATTATTTAAAAACAGGACTTCAATTCACTCTTGTTCATTGTTAAAATTTCATATTAAATAAGTATATCAATACATATTATAAAAAAAGTCCAACGCCGCGTCTGTCTGTCTGTCTGTTCGCGATTTACTCAAAAAGTACTTGACAGATTTTCATTCAGTTTTAAACAATAGATAGAACAATTATTGAGGAAGGTTTTAGTGCATAGTAAGTTTATGTTTTGTACAAACCAACGATATTACAATGATGTTAGTTCAATATGTCGGCAAAAAATAAGCCGATCGGGAGCTTTCCTCGAAAACGCTGCCAAAACCTTTTGAATTTTAACAAAACAATGTAGGTATGGTGGGATTTTCTTTCTTCGATAGATCTCAAAAAAAGTAAGCGGTGGTATATGTCTATCTTTAAAGAATAACCCACAATAACCGTTTTTTGCGTATACTTAAAACAGCATAATGAAGGGTTACTTTAAAACATATTGTTAACAATACAATATTAACCCTTAATCAAATAAATATGTTAGATACGTTATGCGTGTAATTTGGATCAAAATTGCCATTTACACTATCAGAAAAAAAAATAACAACTAATGAGTTATCGAAAAGTTAAAATCTCCGGGCTCAAAATTAAATATAAAATATAAAGACATGCGCGCTTACTGCATCCATCCATACTGACATCCATACATACTCACAAACTTTCGCATTTATAATATTAGTAGGATTTTTATTCTTTAATAACCGAAGCGAAGCGAGAGCGGGCAGCTGGTATTATATAAAAATAAAACTATATTATCTTTTTTATTTACCCGCGATTTCGTCAATGTAGAACTCACTTCAATATGATTTTGAAGCAAAGTTTCAACTCTCATTATACCCCACTACCCAGTTTTGGGGTTGGCCTCCTCGTAGGTCAAGGGGTTAGCGTACACCATCGACCAAGTTTTTTTACGGACTCCAAAAACGTGGAGGTTAAAAATTCGACTATATTTACTATGTTTTTAATTTTTTGGTGCTAAATACGCGACTACTCGGCCAATATTGAATGATTTGGGTGTTTTTTTTGCAAAAGAATCACCGCGAAACATTTTGAAAAGTAAATTATCAAACAGCAACTTAGTTACCTGGCTTTAGAAATTGGAGTTGGTTTATGCTTTTTTATTGCGCCTAAATTAGTATAATTTACAATTCATTTTTTTTTATCAGTCATCTATGAATTTAATGAATTTGCAAGTATCTAACAAATTCGTCCTTAGAGAATGATTGCTGGGTCCTTGTCATGAGTTTACGGCGTCAAGTGTACTTTACTAGTTACCGTCTTTGTAAGTTATTTGTATGAAAGCTTTGAAAAGCACCTCTATTGGTGACTAAGGGAAACACATTTTTAAACCAAAAGTGTCATAGATTTCGACACATAACTTACCAAACGTAATCTATACCAAAAAAAGTATCTTCACACCCATATCCCCGAAGAGGTAGGGAGAGGCACAACCAGGGCACCCACGACTAGCCGAAGTCACAATGTGATAGGTGGCAAGCCTATCGCCAACCAGGCACATATCCAATCCCGAGCAACATTTTTTTTATTAGAAAATTGGAAAATCGAAATTTTCTTTTTGTTGCCCGGCCCAGGATTCGAACCCGGGACCTCATGCAGTCAAGTCCAACACCTGAACCGCTAGACCACAGAGGCGAATCTATACCAACTCATGGTAAAGGCTCTGTATTCTTTGAATTAGTCGTTAGATACTCGGAAAATCATTTAATATTATTATTAAGTATTGATGAATCATAATCTTATAACTTCGTTTAATATGTTGGTTTAATACATAAAGTATGTAGTATCGTAATTGAGAGAAGAGAAAGAGACACAATTACATCAAGCTTACAAAGCAGAATGACTCCAAAAATCGACAAGCACCAGCCAATCGAACAAGCTGGATTCCGTTCAGGTTTCTCAACAACTGATCATATTCATGCAGTGCAACAAATCATAGAGAAGTATAAGGAATCCAGTACGCCACTGTGTATAGCCTTCATTGATTACGCTAAAGCTTTTGACACGATTTCACACGATGTCATATGGAAAGCCCTAGATGAATGCCAGATTCATGGTAAGTACATAAATGTATTGAAGAACATCTACACTGGAAATACAAGCAGGGTTAAACTGGAACGAAGAGGAGCGAACATACCAATATGCCAAGGAGTGAGACAGGGTGATCCTTTTTCGCCTAAACTATTTATAGCAGTACTTCAGCTCGTCTTCGACTATCTTCATTGGCTGTCGAATGGAATCAATGTAAAGGGGAACCAGCTCACACATCTAAGATTCGCCGATGACATCGTCCTCCTGTCTGAAACAAGCCAAATCCTCGATAAAATGATAAACTCTCTAAGCCAGGAAAGTGAAAAAGTCGGACTCAAAATGAATCAGGACAAAACCAAAGTCATGACAAACAGCAGAACTGATAGAATTAGCTTATATGACAAACCATTGGAGTATGTAACCAGCTACATATATCTAAGCAAACTATTAACATTTAAAGATAACAACGCAGAAGAAGAGGTAGAACGCCGAGTGAATGTGAGTTGGAAAAAGTTCTGGAGCCTAAAATAAATTTTAAAAGGATCTTTCCCCCTTTACCTGAAAAAAAAACTGTCATGGATAGCTGTATTCTGCCGACACTCACATACGGCTGCCAAACATGGATATATAACAACAAAATAAAAACAAAATTGGCTAACTGTCAGAAAGCAAT
>NJDC01006050.1:34088-52822 GCA_002245475.1 Calephelis virginiensis
AATAAAGACTAAAGTAAGATAGCAGTAACTTAAAATAGATTTTAGGATACTACTGTAAAGAATATTTAAATAAAATAAACGAGTTGGGTTATTTATTGTTGGAACACTGTTACGTATGCCGTTATCGTTTGCAGATAGAAATTAATAGTCTTGCAGTGCAGGGAAATTTTTCCTTTTAATGCATATTATTATGCTAACTACACGAGAAAAGTGTTTTTAATAAAATTTATGACTTTCAGCTTCTTCTTAAAACTGTTTAAGGATAACCGGTTTATAAGATTCATTCTTCAACATCCATAATAAGATAAAAAGCACGTAGTAATTGTGTTATCAAATAACATTTTGCAATTTCTCCAGTTACTCTCAATGAGCCTTTTCATTCGTTACCCATATTGTAGAAATATATTAAAAATAACTATTCCGCCATCATGGATGGTCGGCCATATTGAATTTAGAATGATGTCCATTATTTTTGAAGTGAAAATTTCTTTAGTGGCGTTGCACACTTTTTTTGGATTGGGTAAAAACTTTTAAACTAATCTCGCGTCAGGACACGTGACCTGAAATTTCGTAAGACGGCGCAGGGTGCTTGCGCAAATGTTCGTGTTGTCATGTTTGTGTACGAGAGCGCAATAAATGAATATTGTATTCTACCCATAGACATATTTATTACTTCCCTTTGAAATCATTGATTCTACCACATGAATGAGAGTACTTTCATACTGATAATTAAAGCAAATCGTGCAAATTTATTCCCTAACCATTGCAAAATATCAACAATTCACAAAGTTAATATTCAAGTTTTCACTTCTGCCGGCACTCCCGGAATGCACACCGTTTTTTTAGTTATTAATTCTCGCTGACAGCATTCTCTACATAAACAGTGAGATCTAAGAAAGAGTAGAACTGAATGAAAGTATTTGTGTAAAAATGAAAAAAGGCATACTCCGTTGGTTCGGTCATGTGGACAGAATGATTGATGAAATATTGACAAAACGGATAGACAATGCAAATGTGAACGGATGTAGCCCGGGGAGACCTAGGTTCACATACAATGGTCAAATCATTTGGGTTTTAACCGGGGGTGGTGTCGAGTTTCCGAAACCGGAGTGTTTGTATGAGAAGAGTAATGAATGTGAAGCAAGCTAGGCAAGCTTTGTAAGGATTGTGACATTTAGCAATCGATGCTCTCTAACTGAAAGATATGTTTGTTTGTATGTATGTAGACAGAACTTCACGCTTACATCCATGAAGCGGTAAGCAGGTTTAAAACCAGAATACCCAAAATCAGCCGAAGATACGTAAAATCCCACAATGCGATAGGTGACAAACCTATCGCCACCTCCCGACAACGTTTTTTTATTAGAAAATTTGAAAAAAATCATTTTGAGTTGCCTGTCACGGGATTCAGATCTGGGTTCTATATATTCACATACCGGACCGCTAGACAACCGAGGCGATAGTATGGAAACTCTAACAAATACATATTATGAGTTTCTTGACGTAGACGCCAAGTATTATGTCTCTGTGGTCTAGTGATCCGGCGCGGTGTCGGACTTGACTTCTTGAGGTTTCGATCCCCGGATCGGGAAACATAATAATTAGAAAATGGTTTATTTTCAATTTTCTGATATAGTAACGTTGCTCGGTTTGCGATAAATTTGACACCTATCACTTTGTGGGACTTAGTGTCTTCGGCTAGTCGTGGGTGCCTCTGCCTCCTCTTTAAGAATATAGGAGTGAAGACGCTTTTTTAAATATATTAATCGACAACAAGAGGGACTGTTCTTGTTGTCTTGTTCTTGTTCTTGTTCTTGTTCGGTTCTTGTTTTTTTTCTTTTTTTTTTTCTTGTTCTTGTTCTTGTTCTTGTTCTTGTTCTTGATCGGTCGGGAATTTAAGCTTCATGCTTAAGTTAGTTTTCTCACTCTGACCTCCGATGAAATTTAAAAATGACAATATTTATCAAAATAATTAATGAAATAGTGAAGTAATTTGCCCGGGTGAGGATCCACTGTATTCCTGCCGCTATACTGACTGTCCTATTCCAGCCTGAAGGATAGCCGGTAGACTTGCACAAAAGGGCTAGCATCTAAACCATGGGACAGCGGCTATATCTATATGTATGGTAATGTCTATTTCCATGGTGTCTATAGGTCATGGTTGTACCGTACCGTCAGGAGGGGCGAGTGCCTGTATCACAAAAAGGAAAACTCAAGTGTCTCAAATTGTCTGTCTGTCATATTGTCAAATTGCTTATTATCAATTCTATTTCGCGGTATTATTCGCAGGCCGAAGCCGCTGTTTTAATTTTCCGCCATCCTTAAAATTTATAACCCTTGAAGGGTCAAAATTACGTTTCGGAGTTAACGGTTATTGTCACATGTCAACGTTAAAAATAATTAAATTGAAGGTACTTTCTAAATTAGAACTGTATTCAAAGGACTAGGTTTTATTATCTGATTACATTTTACGTATCCTATGATACGATCTCTGATTTGTTGAATTCTTTTGCACCCTGAATAGCTGATTAAAGTGTCTTCACGCCCATATATACCCGAATAGTTAGGCAGAGGTACAACCAAGGCAGCCACGACTAGCCGAAGACACTAAGTCCCACAATGTGGTAGGTGGCAAGCCTATCGCCAACCGGGCACATATCCAATCCCGAGCAACGTTTTTTTTATAAGAAAATTGGAAAAACCAAATTTCCTTTTTGTTGCCCGACCCGGAATTTGAACCCGGGACCTCATGCAGTCAAGTCCAACAACTGAACCACTAGACCACAGAGGCGATTGAATTAATTGAATAGCTGATTATTAAATAAATATACAAAAAAAACTTTTGTTATAAGGAAGAGTACAACCACACGGCTCTCTCAATGATAAGAGACAACCGCGGCCAATAGCCACCACAGATATTTTATGTGTCACTGTCCTGTGGCTCCTTGTGATACCCCATGTCAGGCCCATGCAAGCCTACCCACCGGGCCGAAACATGACATGGCATTATAGGCAGAAATAAATAAGGTCCGGGCTTCTTTGCAGAATAGATCATCTACCTTCCTGCTAGGCAGCTCGTAAAAGGCGAGCATAGGCTTACCGTCACTAACACCGTGACATATGACTGGGTGGTAGAGTTTCGCAGCGACTCACCCGGATTGGTACCATCGCCTTACCTATTCCTGCCGCCGTAACGTCATGACGTGTTCCGGTTCGGAGGGTAAGGTAGCCGGTAAACTTACTTTTGCTCGAGGCCTAACATACCAGCCTCAGGTTGGCAACGCATCATTACCACTATTGGTGTCTCTGGGCGGCGTGAATTTCCTTCCATCAGGAAATCCGTCTGCTTATTTGCCTTCCAATATAATAAAAAAAGGCGGTGGATCCATACCCGGGTAAGTTGCTATACAGAATTCTACTACCAGTGGTCTTATTGGTATTGACCCATTAAATCAATGCTCGCCTTTGAGGTGCTACTAGTTCGAGAGGCAGATGTCCTGAAAAAACAATTAAAAATTTAATTAAAAAATCTATATTTACGGGTTGTGTTAAAGATATATGAATGGTAAAAGCTTAATGGTAGCTATTCGTCTTTGGAACTCATTGCCGATACAAATTAAAAATCCCAAAACTATTAGGTCTTTTAGAAAATTATTAAAAAGATATTATTTAAATACGCAGAATAACAACATAGCGCTTAGAATAATATCCTTAACCTCGTCTTTTCTTCTTTTTTCTCTTCCATTATAGATTGTACATTCCATGTCTATATATTATACGTATGGTATATGTATATTTTTTTATTTAGTGCATATTATTTGTATGTATATTTAATGTACTTTATTTAACATGTATGAATTATATGAAATAAACAACATATTTATTAGATTAGCATAAGTTCTGTTTTATGAAGCCCTACCTTAGTTTTTCAAATTACATAAATTGCCTCCTTCACCCTAAGGTTGTCTTGCTGAGATTGCTCTGAAGCGATAAGACCGCCCTTGTGCACCTGAGTTAAATATTACGAGTATAAGTGAAAGAGTATGTATTATTTTGTAAATTTTGGTGCATAACAAAGTGTATTAATTCATTCATACAATAAGCTACAAAGTTACTTAGAAATTAAATACTGAGATAAGTTCAACCATCCTATCTGGATAGCTTTACCCTGTTTCGGTGTTTTTATTTTTCGAAATTGAAATCGATTTATCGCCCTTGAAACCCTCTGTATACTTAATTTAGTGGAAATCATTGAAGCCGTTTTCGATAAAAAGGTACAGGAATTCTGAGATTCAAATCTATATATGTAACTATCTGTCCCGGCAAACTTCGTTCCACCCGTTCAGTTTGTATTGGAAAAATTAAAATGTTGTTTTTCCTAGTTTCCTTGCAGTTTTCTCTTTTTCTTTTGAATCCTCCCTGGACTTGAACAAATAATTCAAAACCAAAATGAGCCAAATCGGTTCTGCCGTTCTCGAGTTTTAGCGAGACTAACAAATGGCAATTGATTTTTATATAAGTACCTAGGTATATATATTTCAGGTTTAATGTCATTAAATAAATTATCAGTAAATAAACAAGGTATATCTCCTAAAAACCTATAAAGTCGCATTTTTCTTTTACATGTTCATGATAACCACAGCAATAAGTTTAACTAAAAAAACCGTAGAAAATGTAGAACTTCTGATACAACAATTCTTTTTATCTTATTTCGGGTTCTTTGTGATTTTACTTTATAGGTAATTTTCATATCGTAAATTCCTACATTGTCACATTCTTCGTTTACTTATATATCGATATCTCCCATGTAAGAAAACATATTAATACATACTAATGGTCGCCCATTGGTCGAAACTCAGCCATAATAAATTTTGATATCTTTTTGATAAGAACGCCATTTTCATTTACCAATACCAACTAGGTACTTTGTTTCCAAACTTTATGAATATGGTTTGTGCTCCATCTGTGACCTTTTATCGTTATCATCAATAATTTTGTTTGTGTGTGTCAAATACATGGTGGATATGTATTTTTTTATTTATTGATTTAATAATTTTATAAGCATTTTATTGAAAAATATTAGCGTTCTGCACTTCTTCCACACATAGAATATACTCGTAACTCCTAAATACTCCTCCGTCCGAGCAAGTTTCGTAAAAAGTTCAAAGTTTTGCTTCACGTATTAATAATATGGTTATAAAATAAATAAATAAAATAGAATTGCTCGTGTAAAGTTATTTAGATAGGTAAAATAAATGGGAAATCCCAAGTCTTATGATCTAAATATCCCATTTCACGTTGTACATTGGGTTGAAAACAAATAAATATTTTTAAATTTGAACCAATATGGCAGACAGCGGGCTGCTATAAATCTGGAGGCGGTCGTAATGCGCAAATACATCAATAGAATCCTTTATGAAGGGATTCCCGTTTACCTACCGAGTTTCACATTTTGTGAAAAACAAATACAAGTCCCATCATTGTTTAAATACAGAACACTTTTGTTGCTATTTACCTTTATTAAACGACTTAAACAAGGATAAGGTTGTTTAGGCATATGTGTTTTAAAAGTATAACATATTTCTGTCCATATTTTTCTTGTAAGTGTAATAAAATGGTTTAAATAAAAATAGTATGTTTGTGGTCTCACCTTGAAGGTAAGCTACCAATTTTTAAGATTTTGTTATGTACTCTTATATGTAATTGATGTTACGAGTAGATATGGAGTATTTAGTAATAAGGTTACAAATTGAAGAGCAGTGAAGCCTAACTCGATTTCCCACAGTAATTTTAAATAACTTACAAAAAGTAAAACGTAGATTGAAACGACCACGTTTGGGACCCAATGTAGCGTTTAAATTAAAAAATCGTGAAAATTGACGGGCGAATGAAAACATATAAATCTGAGGGCTAGCGGAAAATTAAAAAGCGTCCCGACGCGTCGAGACTGAAGGTGCACTTTGTTACCGATTGTGTTAGTTCAGGAGGACACTGCTAGTAAAGATACTTCATCGAGTACCAGCATAATAAGGCAGTTACTGTAGGGAACGAGTTATTCGGCTGAGGTATGATAATAATTATGAACGTCATAAAAATATATAAAACATCTTAAAACTTGATTTTCAAAATAAATTTCGATGTACATGACTTGATAAGTATTTTCAGCTAAGACCCTAGTTATAAGCTTCCTAATTTGAACTTGAGTTTCATTTTTTAAATACGATACATATTTGAAGCTGAGGCTCTTAAGTGCCTTAAAGAACATTAATTTAGACCAAAATTGGATAGGAGTAACTTTCTTTTTGTTTAAATATCTTATGTTTGTATTTTGCAAATTTTACAAAAATGAAATAGTTTGCATTTATGAACAAAACTTGTCTCGACGAATGTTATTGCTGTTACGTACTCGATGATGTAGGTTTTCTAGGAGTGCTCTCCTAATCTATATGAACATTCAGGTGCTTCGATTACTGATCTCGATATTTATGACGTATTTTGTGACTTACGATATCGATTTAACGAACTGATTATTGGGTAAAACCATTTATTGAGGTGAAACCAGATGCTCTCATTTTTTGAGAGGCAAAAGAGATCTATTATAAGATATACATTATAGATATATATTATAAGATATACATAAGAGCTTTTCATTTATTTCCTCTTCTTAAAGATAAAAAAACTTGTTACATTTTACTTTATGTTATGTTTACTATTGCTTGTAAGTACTTTCGAATCATTAATTGTTTCTCATACTCATTGTTATCATGTTTTTATCATCATTTCTGTTGGTCATCGCTACACTACTGTATTTCGGTATGAAAGGAAAGATATCACGTAAAATTACTTTGAAGGTTTGCCTGTTTTCGAGTCGCCAAACAATTTTAATTTATGATTTATTTCTTTGTTACAGCTGTTTAACAGGTGTTTGATTTAGACTTCTAAATCGAACTCAACATCTGCTTAGAATGAGTTCAGTTTAGACTCCTTTAACTTATGTTAAACAGCTGTTATGAAGATAAATCGTAAATTAAAGTTGATTGGCTTTTCGGAAACCAGCTGTTAATATCTTAGCCTTTAGAGGAACCAAACACAAGTGGTTTTTAGGCGACGCGTTAATTTTACAACCGAGAAACCTCTTCATTCGTCAGATCGTCAGATGAAAAAATAGTACAGTTTTATAGTAATAGGAAATGAATAAATAATAATTACAATGGGAATGGAGCAAGTTAACACAGAAGTTCCATTGCTAAGTGGAGTGTGAAGTCTGTCGTTTGCGTTAATGATGTGGTAATGCCTTTGCATTGTTTCCATATCGCAGGGAGTCCGTTCTTATAGCTCATTACTACTCGATACTAATATATATTTATTATATGCCCTTAAAGTTTTAATAAAGTACAGTAGCACTTAATCTAGGTCGGATTTTCCATTACTGCCAAGAGGTACTGGCCTCTTTCTTAAGCCCTATAAAAATGTTTTAGGTACATTTTCCTTAATATTATATATTTTCTGAAATCTATACGATAAAACCGCCATTTGAATAAATTTCCTCAATAACATAATAATCGTATTAACAGTACTTTAATTGTGTTTGTTGTATATTAAAGAGTTTGTAAGTATTATTATTATAAAGTATCTTCACGTCCGTATCCACGAAGAGGTAGGCAGAGGCATTAATGACAAGCCCATGACACTAAGTCCCACAATGAGACAGGTGGCAAGCCTATCTCCAACTTAAGCTAAATGTCATGATTCCTATCGACCTGACAGCTTTCTCCACACTCATTAGCCTATCTATACAAACTGTTCAGTTTCAGTGACTCTAGACACCACCCTAAGATAATAACCACACGACTTTGCAGTGGAATGACATTCTAGGTCTCCCCGGGTACCTACAACTATCCACATTCACATATATAAATATCACTTCTTTTTAATAATAGTAACAGCCCGGTGCTAGATTTGATTTCATAAGGCTTGATCCCCAGTTCAGGCAATTAAAAAAAATGTGTTTTTTTTTTAATTTTTAAATACAAAAAAAAATTCGGCTTGTCGTTGGTGACCTAGTTGTTGTTCTGCCGACCTATCCGAGGGATACGAGCGTGAAAATACTTTAGGTTGGCTTAGCATGTAAATTTACGAGTTTCGAATTAAATAAATAAATAATACATAAATATCTTTGGACAAGTTACACCAATTGAATCTAACCCCAAAGTAAGCAAATTATATGCTTGTGTTATGGGTGTTAGTCAACGATACCAATACATAAAAATACTTAAATAGATACAAGAATAAATTTAATAAACACCCAGACCTGGAAATACAGACATCTAAATGTTCATCACACAAATGCCTGCCCCCGTCGGGAATCGAACCCGAGCCTCGCGGTTAGTCGGTGTAGTTAGGCGTGTACGCTAGCCACTCAACCAACGAGGCGGCGGTCGGAGGTTTGAAACTTAAGAGTTTGCTGACTTTCAAACCGAGTTACGATAATGAGTTTTAATGTTACATTAGGAATCGTAATAATATATATCTGGATGACCTAGCCCGACTAATTGAAAAATCCAGTAGTAGGAATGGCTAATCCTTGAGTTTCCTCCCATTCTTGCTAAAAATTTTTGAATTTTACTACAGTAAGATTTTACTTAATAGACTACAGCTTAGTCTTGTATTAAATAAACTGGTATTTAACAGTATTTTACACGTAAGCTCAGATTAAGATTTAGCCAACGAATAAGTAACATATTTTCTAAGCACCCTAACCCTTAAATTACCGAAGTCGATTCGCCTGTCTAGTCATTGGTCTGTACGAGTTTATATTACGATACTACATCTGGACTCATATTTTTTTTTTTTTAGTTTTGCACTTATATATTATATAATAGATTTATTTCGTTGAAGATGTGTTTAGCAGATCTAGAGAAGTCTACCTTCTTATATAACCTAAGGACCGGAAAATACAGATACGGCAGGAATACTAATAATTCCTATATTTCTGAAAAATATTGACCATGTACTTTTCATAGTGACTTTACTTTTTATTATTTGTTCTATAACATAAAATATGTGCCAAAAGCCTACTAAATTTTTTTTACATATTTTCAGAGTCGTCGATTAGCACACCTATTAATTCAATTAGTGCGAATCGCGTACAGAAGAATTATATTTATAAAAAGGTCGATTCGCACATTTCATTCAAGTTAAATTCGTGCGAATCATCCAATAACCCATTTTTAATTGTTTAAATCATAAAGGAGGAGGCGTAAGTTTGATGCCTTTCTTTTTTTATGTTTTTCGTTTTATCCGTCATTTTTGAACCGATTATAAAAATGTTTTTTAATTGAATGAAACTACTTTTAATAGTTGACGTCTCAGAGTGCGGTCGTCAGTTTTTGATTTTAATTTTTTGGTGCAAAATTATTGATCCTGAATACTCTCTACGTCTCTACGTAAGAGACGTTTAAGTATGTATTCATTTAGTTGTATGGTTAGGAATATAAGTTAACGATACCCGAGTCAACGGCCTCAAGCATATTTTGTAAATAGTTTTATTGGATATCCTGAACCGGAACATGGCGTTGCCGGACTCTACCACAGACCGAAACTGGTAAAATAATCCTACTGTCTATATTACGTCATTATTGAAATGAAAATTGTTTATCGGCGTATGAGAGAAATTTGCCATCATATTTCTCTGTAACGTTCATGACCTCAAGTTGCGATCCAAAAAAAAACTGCTGTTTGTTATCGCCGAATTTCATACTGTATTCTTTGATATTTTTGTTTCAGGTGCCGTTTTATCTACAAATAGATTAAAAATGTGTAATTAATTAGTTCCCATTCATTTAAACAAGGACAAAACAGGTAATTTAGTAAACATGGAAAACCCAGAGTATGTACAAGCACCGTAGTTCGCAAGCCCTAGAGGGGATTCCAGAAAATTGCAAACATAAAGTTTCTAATCGACGTATCTTTTATTTCCAAGCTTTCGAGATACAGCCCATTAGCTTTGTAATGGGGATGTTCAAAATTTATTTTATCATCTTTCGGCACGTGACGGTTGGTTTATGTTTCTCTTTTAAGAAAGGACAGACGCTGGCACTTTTAATTAAAACATACTTTTTACTTACAAAAAGCTTTTCAAATGGAAAGTAGCCAATTTTTACTTATTACATGTCTTTGGTATAAGCTTCATACTAATAAGATTTAGAGACTTCCCTTGCATACGTTTTTATTTATATTTAAGAGTATTCCTTTGAAGAGATCTGTTCGAGTTTTTAATAAAGTTTAAAAGTAATTAATATGCTTTAGATGGTTTGTAATACTTTTGACTGGAAGCTTATATGTATAATGTGTTCTTATTACTTTTATGAGATGTGTTCGAGTTTTTAGTAAAGTTTTTTGAATTATCGTTTTAAAAGTACTTACCTAATTAAAAATGCATGATTACTTCTGATTGCAATCTTGTTTGTGTGTGTATTTCATATATAATGTAGTTATCAATAATGTTTTGAATTTAATCGAGTGGTAACGAATGAACTTATTGTAAAACATTATTTTCTCACAAGATAGTTTTTTTAGCACTTGCCCGTGCTTGGGTCAAATTTCTCCAAATTTTAAAGAAAGAAAAAAAATCACCCCGGACAGGATATGAACCTGTTACTTTTTGTCTCAAGCTGACGAATGTTCTTACCATTTGAGCTACTGATGATCAAAGTCCTGTTGCGAAATTTTCAATTCCTTTCTTTTTTTATGATATTGGAAGGCAAACAAGCAGACGGATTTGCTGATGATAAGAAATTCACGCCGCCTAGAGACACCAAAGATGTTAATGGTGCGTTGCCAACCTGAAGCCGGGGTATTAGGCCTCGAGCAAAAGTAAGTTTACCGGCTACTTTACTCTCCAAACCGGAACACGTTATGACGTTATGGCGGCAGGAATGGGTAAGGCGGTGGTACCAATCCGGGTGAGTCGCTGCGATATTTTACCATCTAGTCAGATGTCACGATTTTAGTGACGGTAAGCCTATGCTCGCCTTATACGAGCTGCCTGGCAGGAAGGCAGGTAGTCTATTCTGCAAAGGAGCCCGGACCAACACGGGGAAGCAAAGGAGCCCGGACTAACACGGGGAATTTACCGTTAACGCGAGTAGTTATATCTTATAGATACACAGTTCTAAGTACTAACTAAATGAGTTTAGCGTTACAGACGAAACTCAAATTGCTGATTTTAGCATTTGCCCTGTGTTTGGGTTAAATTTCCCCAAATTTCAAGAAAAAAAAATCGCTTCTGGGGCTGGGGCAAGACTTCTTAGTTGAAGTTTTTATTTTTTAGTTAAAGCACAATTGCATAAAATTACATTGTATTCGGCACTCGGCAAATATGTTACACAATAGTTTTAAACATTCTTATTTGAAAAAATATGAAAAGAAATTGTAATTAAAGCAATTTTAGAGCCTAGACACGATGTTGTTAAAAAGACGAGAGGTTAGTCGGAGGTGAATATCAATTTTTGGTACAGTTCTTGCCAGTATAGTTGCCAACCTCATGTACGAGACGTCCTGTTTTTGACACCCTTAACGGCACGTATCGCTCAGGCTGTGTGTTGATATTAATAGGTACATACGAATACACATCGGTATTTCAGTGCTTAGAAATAATCTTTAATCTTTTTTTTTACTATAGTTGCGAATTTTTTTTTATGGAATCCGTACCTATTTCACTTAAACGCACACTTTGACACAATATACAAATACGCGTTTACCACTGGTAAAGCCCGCTTGCCTTCGTGAGTTGTAAGAGCTGCAAATGTATAAAGTGTCCACTGGTTCACCCTCATGGTAATTATCAATAACTGTTGAACTTTAACCAGAGACGTCTTCTCTCCTGTTACAGATTTTGATGAAACGTTACTATCCTTTGGTATTAATAAATGGCACGAATTGGTTGGCATCAGGATATGGTCATTTATCGTTAGGGGCTCAAAAGTTTGTGGGAAATGAAAAACTGAAGAAGGACCTGGATTCCCATATCGAAACGTGATAAAGAGTATGTTTCAAAAATGATGATTTCAATTTCAGAAAAAAAGTATCTTCACGCCTATATCCCCGAAGAGGTAGGTAGATGCACAACCAGGGTACCCACGACTGGCCGAAGACACTAATTCCCACAATGTGATATGTGGCAAGTCTTTCGTCAACCGGGCACATATCCAATCCCAAACAACTTTTTTTTAATAGAAAATTGGAAAAACCCAATTTTCTTTTTGTTGCCCGACTCAGAAATCGAACTCGGGACCACATGCTGTCACGTCCAACACCTGGACCGCTAGAAGCAGAGACAAGGCATTTCAGAAAATTGTCTATACTATACAAATCTATGTATATTCGTATAAAACTGAACTCTCACAGCAGGCTCAAGACTGCTACACATCTATACATTACGGGCATTAGACAGTCGAAACTCGAGCTAGCCCAACCGGAACGTTCGGACGGTAATTTAAAGGTATTTTGTTAACACTGTACCCACGTCTATTAAGTACTTGGTAGAGGGATTTAAAACCAGCTGTTTACGAGCGTTTTCGCTCTATTAGTAAAGTTAGTTAAGGCGAACCCGCGAATACCCGACTCCGGGTATTGGTCCGGGCTCCTTTGCACAATAGAATATCTGCCTATATATATAGGTTTACCGTCACAAACACTGGGACATCTGACTAGCTGGTAGAGTTTCGCAGCGACTCACCTGGATTGGTACCACCGCCTTACCTACTCCTGCCGCCATAACGTCATGACGTGTTCCGGTTTGGAGGGTAAGGTTAGCCGGTAAACTTACTTTTGTTCGAGGTCTAACATCATGGCCTCAGGTTGGCAACGCACCATTACCACCTTCGGTGTCTCTAGGCGGTGTGAATTTCTTACCAACAGGAAATCCGTCTGCTTGTTTGCCTTCCAATATAAAAAAAGCCAGATTTTGTCCTTTTCCAAGGTCAAATCTATGTCTTTTTTGAATATCATAAGTTCAGGTGTTATGATTTCCATCATTAGTCTTGGTAAAAATATGTCATTATGATAAGTTGTAAAATTTGTCTTTGTTGTAACAACTTTTTGGCATGGCATTAAGTTTTATGTTCTCCCTTAAAAAATCTGTCCCATCAGTCTAAAAGTAGCTTACGTTTGAGCACAGGATTTCTACAAGCTGATGATACTATGGTGGCATTAATACTATGGCTTAATTATAAAAACGCGATATGCAGACAAGCTTTCGTATTTATAACAAGTATAGATAATGCTCATAGTGATATACAACAAAGTATATTGATAATGTAATGAAAGTAAGCATCTTCATGTCCGTATCCACGAAAAGGTAGACAGTGGTACAACCAGAGCATCCACGATTAGGCGAAGGTATTAATTAATCCTTTAATATAATGATAAAAATAATAAATAAATGTTTCTGGACAAGTTACACAAATTGAATCTAACCCCAAAGTAAGCAAATTACATGCTTGTGTTATGGGTGTTAGTCAACGATTCTAATACATAGAAATACTGAAGTAATAGCAGAATGAATTTAATTAAGACCCAGACTTGGAAATGCAGACATCTAAATGTTCATCACACAAATGCCTGTCCCCGTCGGGAATCGAACCCGAGCCCCGCTGTTGATCGGTGTAGTTAGACGTGTATGACTTTCTCGACTAACGAGGTTGATACATTTTGGTTTAGACTGTAATTAATGCCCTTTTGCCATCATCACTACATTATATAGAACAAAGTCGCTTCCTCTGTCCCTATGTCCCTTTGTATGCTTAAATCTTTAAAACTGCGCAACGGATTTTGATGCGGTTTTCTTACCTCGCGGTTGTAGGTGTAGTTAGGTATACCACAATATAGGTGATATGATAGGCAGGAAACCTATTTCCAACCGGACACTTATCTAACGTTACTGTGTAACGTTGTTTTTAATGTAAATTGAAAAACCTGATTTTAAGTTGACCGTTCCAACGACCGAACCCGAGACATCATACCTAATCTCGGCAACACCAGATGATAATTTTATATTTATCTTAGTCAATCCAAGTTTAATTAATTCAAGTTTTTACTATGGTCTAAGCAATCTAGTCAAAAGAATGTACTAAGTTAAACTTACCAACTCAACTATAATAGACTCAACATAAACAAGCTTCCTTATTCTAGTGTTGTTTCAAATGAAAGCGACTACAAAAGTTGAGAAGTTGTGTCATAAATCATGCTCAGTTTCCACAAATGTTACCCTGATCAAAACCATGCGATTAAAACCCTTAATTCATCACCCAGAAGGCCTATGTTGGAAGAAAAGTTATACGTGCGTAACAGTGAGCCCAAGGGAAAGTGTAGTCAAGGAACAAAGATAAGTCGGGATTGTCGCAAGGCTCGTCTGCGAGAAAATTACAACTAGCACAATACAAAGAGCTCCCAACCTCTTGCTATTCTTTAAATGTCTATGATGCGAATTGGATGGTGAGAAGGATTATTTTACATTCGTTTTGAATGAAACTCCAGTTGAGAACCTGACGAGACGATGATTGGAGACGTATCCTGCGGACATAGCTTTTGTAATAAGTATATATCTTTTTAACTTATAGATAGTAATGTTAGATTCAGACATATACAGGATAGCTTAGAAAGTACTGGCTAAATTTTAATAAAAGGGGTAAAGCCTTATATTGCAATGCATATAAATGTTATTGTCAAATTGTAATATTTACTTTTATAAATATTCATTTAAAACAGTCTGCAAAAATGCTTTATTTTTTTGTCACGTATCTAGTACGAGTCATAACGTCATTAGCCTGCGAATGCGAATGTGGTCTACGGGAAACAGTTTTATGCTTTGTTGACCTCGAATTTGGTGTTGGATAAAAGTAATATATTTTTTTAAGTTTTAGATTTTTCATAAAACGAAAGTGTTATCGATTCCGAATCGTTTCTAAAAATTTGGCTGGTACATTAGATGTAGCTCTGTGTACAGGATGACTGTAATGACAACGGATATGTTGAATAAACTTGTTGAGCATTATATTCTTGCCTACCTCATAAAATGTGCAAAGAGTAACGGAAAGGTGTTAGATACTAAAACAGGTTTGAAATATAAGTAGCCTAAGCTACACCTTATTACAACAGCTACAGACGCATCACGCACCTTAAACGAAACTGTTGTGTCTATTGTGAAAATGCGCTGCAGATCTGCATATTTTTATATCCGTCTTCGAAAAATATTCGTAACTGATATTTTTTATACGTATGTTAATCGATTTGTCTGTCAGTTACCTTTGAAAATTCTTTTTGTATTTAGAACAACGCACAAGCTCGAGTTGATCCCATTGTCTCCACTCAAAGTCCTTCAGTCTGAATGTGATAATCCCAAATAAATCGAAAACATATGCAATTTTTTTGTGTACGTTGAACTTATAGAAATTGAAGTCATTTTTTGCAGTTTTACCGTGCCATAATTATAGAGCATCAAAATGGACTTCATCGATACTATCGTATTAAATATCTTAATTACGTGAGTACTTGGAAAACAACGCAAACGTAAATATAGGGTGCATAGGTATATAGTGATAGACTGATAAACGGAAACTTGGTCCATACAAAAAGTATTTCATTTCACGTGTGCAGATCCAGATATTGGCTTCCTTCCTTCTTTTTATATCATACGTTGATAAGAAACTTTCATTTCAGTAAAAATGTATGTTTAAAATTAATTTGATTTCGAATTTTTAAAATGAGGGTAGTAAATTATTACTCGACATACATTTATGATATGAATCGACACTTAATATTGGATATGTTCATTAAACTTACGATCCATGCTACCCAGCAGTAGGGTTTCGAATACCACCTCACTATTACATTACTAAGCCCATAAGATTCTAACTTCTCCTACCTTACATTCAAAATTATCCCTTAGTTGTAAAATATTAGAGTTAAAAATGTGTTGTGTTTGAATTACCATACGTATTGAAACTAAAAAGATATGCCAAGCCCCAGCTCAGACGAAATATGAGGATTAAATTCCTGCACCGCTTTTAACAAGGCTAATTTATATACAGGATGCTGAAACGTGGAGTATATTCAACTAATTGAGTGGTAATTGGTAAAGCTAAAGCGTTTCATTATATGGTTGGAATCGGTCCACCAAATGATCACTAAACTTAGAAGATACCTAACTACTGTAATAACATTGAGGCTTGTTTGTTGAAAGAGAAGAATAATTTGTGGTTTCGCGCTTTTTTTGCAATTAAAATATAATTAAAACTGGAACTAGATTTTTAAAAGACAATATGTTTAACATTCAAAACAGCCATTCTTTATTTTTAACTAGCAGAGCCAACTTGCCCTGATAATAGCACAACAAAGAAAATAAACAAAATCGATCCCTCCATACAGGAGTGTTGCAATGACCATACAAAATTGGGATTCAATTTTATATTATGTAAAAATATAAGATAGCACTTTTACTCGGTTTTAGATTAGTTTCCATAACTAGTCGATTAAAAAGCAAGTAAGTTTTGAATAGATTTTAAAATTTACTATTTTAAAATGTAGGTAGTGAAAATTCAGTCAAAAAAAGTATTGTTTATGGTTTAAAGTTCAAATTTTTTTGTTGTTGCTGGTTAATATAATTGTGTTGCATTTTGGCGCGGAGTTTGAGTTGTATCTGTTATTTATATTAAATGATAACCGGTGAACATCTACGTCTAAGATCAACAACGCATTTAACATATTCGATTTTACAGGCGACAAGTATTAATTAAGATTTTATAATGGCCTTGCTGTTACCCGCGGCTTTGCTCGCGTGGCAGTTAAAATTTTAACTGAGCTATCCATTAATAAGGACTTTCATACAAACTGTCAACCCCTATTTCACCCCTTTTAGGGGCAGAATTTCCAGAAAGGCTTAAATACATATCTACCCATTTTTAATAAGTAGCCCAAAAATAAAGTTACTTGTTTCTAACTCAAAAAAATGACGGTCTTCTATACAAATTTTCAATCCCTATTTCACCCCTTTGGGGATATAATTTCCGAAATTCCGTCCTTAGAGGTTGTCTACTCAATGTAACGACCTTACTCACTAAATTTCATGGCTGTAACTCTTAACAGTTTTGACAGTGTTCTCTTAACAGTGCTCGGCGATGATGAATAAGTCAGATCTTATAAAAATAATTAACATCATATTATATTTAAGGAAAATACAGAATGAGGTAATATGAGTACACAATATACTGTGTATGAATAAAGTGTATGAGAAATTTTTCAACGTCGGCGACTATATTTGCTGAAGAACGAATTACACGAGAGGCCTACGACGACGTGGCGTGAAATTGCGTTCAAATGAGCTCGCGAAAATGTTGCATCTTAGATTATCTACGCTTATTCGTTTGAAGCCTTAAATGAGATTTTGGAAGCTTCCAGATGTTAGCTTAAGGCGATGACGACTATCACATATGCTTACTTATAATTTTTTGAAGGTAAATTCCATTCTTTTTTGAAAAAATAGTTTAAGTAGATTTTATGACTTTAACTAGCTGAACCGGTAAACTTTTCAGGCACATGGGAATGGCGATTATTGAATACACACTTCAAAAAAATTTGAAGCAACGTGCGTATGTAAAATCCAAATTACAATAACTGCAGTTAAATTACATTGTAAAATAAAGTATCTTCATGCCCATATCCCCGAAGAGGTATGCAGAGGCACAACCTGGGCACCCACGACTAGCCGAAGACACTAAGTCCCATAATGTGATAGGTGGCAAGCCTATCGCCAATCGGGCACATATCCAATCCCGAGCAACATTTTTTATGAGAAAATTGGAAAAACCAAATTTTCTTTTTGTTGCACGACCCGATATTCGAACCCGGGACCTCATGTAGTCAAGTCCAAAATCTGAACCGCTAGACCACAGAGGCGATACAAACATTGTAGTGCTCGATAATATAAAAAAAAATTGCAATAAAATAATACTACGAGTATAAATTGAGATATTAAAAAAAAAAGATTTTTTTTAATAAGATAGCGCACACGTCTCTCATGATGGTAAGAGATTCCTGTGGCCTATAATAGACAACATAAATGTACATTTATTTTATAGATAGGTGATGTCACCTGGTGTGGTGGTTGTCAGATCTATTGCAAATCTACTGGCTACCCTACTCTATCTATAATCTATATCTATAATAATTATGATGGCAGAAATATATAAAGCAGTAGATTTCTACCCGACTATGTTGCAGCACGCCAGTCTACAACCAATGGTGCTGTAGGCAATTACTCATTTAACTTTTACTCGCAACTTACAGGCGGCCTGGGTGGAATGCAGATTGGTCTTTTCTACATCTGACCCAAACCTAAACGGGGACAAAAGCGGGGAGACATACACTACTTACGTACATCTTTAAATAAATCTGCACATGGTGTGCAAATTTGATTTAAATCGGTTTTGGAGTCTATCGCTGACAAACAAAGTGACGCGTAATTTATATACATTAAGTATCTTCTTCCGCCCATATCGCCGAAGAGGTAGGCAGAGGTACAACCAAGGCACCCACGACTAGCCGAAGACACTAAGTCCCACAATGGATAGGTGGCAAGCCTATCGCCAACCGGGCACATATTTTCTAATCCCGACCAACATTTTTTTATTTTTTTTATTAGAAAATTGGAGAAATCCAATTTTCTTTTTATTGGG
>NJDC01006050.1:69667-84463 GCA_002245475.1 Calephelis virginiensis
CTTGACTGCATGAAGTCCTGGGTTCGAATCCCGGGTCGGCCAACAAAAAGAAAATTGGATTTTTCCAATTTTCTAATAAAAAAATGTTGGTCAGGATTGGAAATGTAACCTGTTGGCGATAGGCTTGCCACCTAACACATTGAGGGACTTAGTGTCTTCGGCTAGTCGTGGTTGCCTTGGTTGTACCTCTGCCTACCTCTTCGGGGATATGGGCGTGAAGATAGTTTTATAACAGAATAAATTGAATAAACACCTGGAGCCAAAAGTGCATGTTAATTATACAGATGTCAAGAATCAAACACGAGCTTCCCGGTTGGTTAGGAATCAAGGTTGTACGCAAACTCTTCGACTAACGGGGTGGTCCATTCAATCTAACCTTTTTCAACAAACGGACTATCAAAAGCAGTCATATTATTTCGAATGCAGCAGTTCCAGAGATTAAGGCGTACAAACAAACTTACTATCTCCTCAGATTTATTGATTGGTAAGTTTCCCTTTGAGTTTTGGCGCCAGCGAGAGAAAAGATGGTCGAAGTTTTTTCATAATTATTGAATTTCGTATTAATATTGAGTGATATTAGTAAATTTTGGTGGCATTTTGTACAATTTTGTTCAGTGAAAGTGCACAAATGAAATAATCATGAAGAAATTAGCGTATCGTATATTTCCTCGTTGCCGTCGAAACTCATTACATGAGCTTGTGTAAAAAGGCCACCGTTTTACCCAAGAGTCTGACATGACTTACTGATGACTTATGACTGATGACTAATTAAAATAAATTTATTAAATTGATGTACAATTTGATGCAAATTACTACTTGACTAATGGCTAAATACTAACGTGAAGGCCAAAACCTAAAGAAAGAAAGAGAAGAAGAAGTTTCCCTTTTCTGATATTGCTTAAGAATGTAGGTCGGTCACTGATGTCGTGTTTTGCAGAAGTTAGCGTGCCGTTTCTGGGAACATTTTTCAAAAAACAGCAGTCGTTCCGTAGCATGAGAAATCTGCTTGTTTCAAAACAGATTGTACGTGCATGCTTCAATATGGTTGACCTGGTTTCCAAATGTCGCGTGCGGGTTGTATGTTATTTTAATTTATCAATTATTGAAAACATTTTTATGTATTTATTAAAAATTAAGAATTTTCAATGACTAGCTATCTAGCGGTCCAAGTGTTGGACTCGACTTCATGAGGGCCCGGGTTCGAATCCCGGGTCGGGCAACGAAAAGAAAATGTGGTGTTTCTAATTTCTAATATAAAAAAGTTGCTCAGGATTGGATACGTGCCCGGCTAGCAATAGGCTTACCACCTATCTTGTACTTACTTACTTAACTTTCAATGACCGACGACAAAACCTATAAGTAGTAACTAAGAACTATTTAGTCAAACCAGGTTGTAGACAAAAACCCGGCCTACCCGTTCAAAAGTTATGACACCATGGAAATGTCTAAGTTATAAGTTTACTTTTCTGTCGGTGGTTAAAAACTACCTATTGTGCTGTTGTCGTATTCCGTATTGTAACCTGAAGTACAGAATACCCAGTAGACTTGCATTGTCACCCTATCGTGTTATGATAATCACTTTATTACGTATTATATAAGGCATCGACATGTGACGATCTAGTGGTCTGCTGGTAGTAACCGGATTATTTCACCAGTAAAATCAGTCATTACTAGGTAAAAGAGTATCGCGCAGTAGCACACCTGAATTTGTACCAACGCGATCGCCTTGTTTCTTTTTACTGCCACAACCTTATCCGAAACGTTATACGTACTGCTGGCTCTATTCTAACATTAACTTTAAACTACTAAAACTAAGGAGATGGGACATGTTAGACATTAGAGTGACTATATCAAATTGTGAAGTTTTTAATCAACGTTTTCCGAGTGATAGATTAAACGTTTGTAGAAATATTGTATACAGGCTAATCAGACAGCACGAACAGTGTTTTGTCTCTTTCTTTTATTTTCGCTAAAAGAAGATAGCGATAACTTAAAATTAGATTATTGTTTATTGAGTGCGCAACAAAATTATCGCCGCTATCTCAAGAAGCGACGGGTTGCACTCTGGGAGTGCCGGCAAAACTGAAAACTTGAATATTAATGTTGTGCATTTTTGATATTTTGGATTGGTTAGGAAATAATTTTGAACGTATTGCTTTAACTATCAATATGAAAGTACTATTATGAGTTTTGGCGCCATCGAGAGAAAAGATGGTCGAAGTTTTTTCATAATTATTGAATTTCGTGTTGATATTGAGAGAAATTAGTCAATTTTGGTGGCATTTTGTACAAATTTGGTCAGTGAAAGAGCATAAATGAAATAATCATGAAGAAATTAGCGTAGCGCATCGTGTATTTCCTCATTGCCGTCAAATCTCATTACATGAGCTTGAGTAAACAGGCCACCGCTTTACCCAAGAGCCTGACATGACTTCCTGACGACTTATGACTGATGACTATGAAAATTAATTGAAATTGATATAAAATTTGATGCAAATTTCTACTTGACTAATGGCTAAATACTAACGTGAAGGCCAAAACCTAAAGAAAGAAAGAAAGTACTATTATTCATATGGTATAATACAATATTCATTTACGAATCTTACGAATTTTCGATCAGGTCACGTATCCTGACGCGAGTTTAGAAGTTTTTACCCATTCCAAAAAAGTGCGCAACGCCGATACAGAGGTTTTCACTTTAATAAAATCAAACCTACTTTAAAATAGTTGGCCGAAGGGTTACCGTTCATTGATTGACTAGTTTTGGTAAAGGTGGTAGTTTAATGGTGTTTGTTCCTAATAGAAGAACGAAACTATTTCTTTCGTCTCAAAAATCAGTTGTTTCGAGCATTTCTTAAGATATGTATAACTGTTTTTTTCTGTAACTCATTTGTATTTAAATTATATGTAATTTATTGACATTTTCCTAATTTCATAAATTGCTAAGTACGTAGCTAAGTAAATTACTCGACATCTGAATATGTGAATTAGTTATCATTAGTTATAAATAATTAACTTAAAGAGCTAAAGGAATAAGTAGTTACGTGTAGATAAGAGATTTAATAGAAAAATGTGATTTAAACGATGTAGAAGACATTAAAGACAAACTTTAAAATATTGTTCAAGGATCGTACGGACTTCAAAAGTCTGACTCAGTGTAATACAAATATTATTGTTTCATCATATTTGCACGTGACTGTACTTAGTAAAGT
Organism: Calephelis virginiensis; assembly: GCA_002245475.1. Classification (NCBI taxonomy): domain Eukaryota; kingdom Metazoa; phylum Arthropoda; class Insecta; order Lepidoptera; family Riodinidae; genus Calephelis; species Calephelis virginiensis. The sequence continues at coordinate 72,880 of NJDC01006050.1, forward strand.
AATATGAGCGTGAATCATACAGTTTTGAAGTACATAGTAGGTACTTGTACTAGTGTATTAGAGTACGGAGTGATGTTTGCACTTAGTTATGAGTATTAGCCGTTTTGCCTTAATTATTACTAAGTTGCCAAGAGTGTGTTAGGATAACAGACTGAATAGAACTGGCAATTATTTAATGCTGTTCTTGAGTGACGTTTGTTACTATAAGTTGTTACTATAAGTAAAAATTGTGTTTTTATATGGGGATATTAGAACCCGATATTAAAGGAAGAAAGAAAATTATTTATTTGCGGAATATGTGTGTAAATGAGATGTCACAAAAATATTTAAGTATATCAACATATTGTACCACATTTTAGTGTGCAAATATTTTAACATTTTATTTTGTCAACATGTCATTATTTTTTAAAAATATTTTGAATTTCCGTACACACTATCAATACTTGAGAATTTATAAACTAACTAGCTGTCCCGGCGAACTTTGTTCCACCTATTCAGTTTGTATAGGAAAACTTAAAATGTTGGTTTTCCTAGTTTCTCACCTTTTAAACCTTCCCTGGACTTCCATAAATAATTCGAAACCAAAATTAGCTAAATCGATCCAGCTGTTCTCGAGTTTTAGCAAGACTAACGAACAATAATTGATTTATATATATATATATAGATTAATAACATACAATATATGTTCCATTGTATCTCAAAACATCTAGAAGCAAGTAAACACAACTTCATGAACAACTTGATAATTCTTTCGTGCTGTTTCATGAAAGTAATACAGGAATTCTTAATTTTCACAAAAAACAAAATAAGCAATATTTTTTTTACACTTCAAGAAACAAAAACAATCCAGTAATTGTCGTTATTTAGGCGATTTTTGTCGAATATTGTCTATATTTTTTTAAAAAGTACAACAGCTTTTTATAAAGTTGATACAAAATAGGTAACATAATTTCCCGATGGTGAGGAATCTGCTTTAGAACAACTTTTTTTTAGAATATAAAAAATATTCTCGAAAAAAAACACCACCAAAATGTTTAATATTTTTAAAATTCATCATTCTATTAAAAAAAATATTAAAAACCCTATCATTATTAGTATAGATAATAGGATGCAAGGAAAAAGAATAGACAACTTTTGATTTAAGCGAAAAAACTTGCTAATCATGGCCGTCTTGAGACAGATTGACTGGGAAAGTCAGTTCTATGCTTTATAAACTCTTCGAAAGCTCTTTACGGCTGAAACTTTATAAAGTTTATTTGACGTTTCCCTAAAGGGCCCTCGGCGCCACCGCGCGGAACACGAAGTTCACGCACAAACGCTTTCTAGGGGCTACCTGTAATCAAATTTATTACCCTAACTGTTTTGTTTCTAATTGCAAAAAGATTTAAATGTGGTAAGGGTTTTATGGATTATCGAATTTTTAAACTTAAATTTTATTGTATTTAAAAATAAAAAAAACTCTACCTTTTTTCCTTTAAAGTGTCTGATTGTATTGTGATTTTTTAATATAACTATATTCTTTAAAGAACTTTTTAAAAATATCATATTGTTAAATTGTTAGTATCTTCACGCCCATATTCCCGAAGTGATGGGCAGAGGTACAACCAAGGCAACCACGCCTGGCCGAAGACACTAAGTCCCACAATGTGATAGGTGGCAAGCCTATCGCCAACCGGGCACATTTCCAATCCCGACCAACATTTTTTTATTAGAAAATTGGAAAAATTCAATTTTCTTTTTGTTGGCCGACCCGGGATTCAAACTCGGGACCTCATGCAGTCGAGTCCTACACCCGGACCGCTAGACCACAGAGGCGATATATTATTAAACTATTAATAAAACTATTATTAAACCAAGGGTATATATATAACTAGTATCGACACATTTGTTATTAACTGGCAACCCAGGTAATTAATTAACCTAAACTCTGCACGTTCTAAGTCAAGAAAAAAATTTCTTACTTGATATTGCAACATTTAATAAAAAAAAATATTCTGTCCAGGACTTATTGGCAAACTCATAGTTAATATATTTTCTAAAATACTACATTCATGCTGCTGCTACTGCTCGGCGAAGGTAGGTTAGGTTGTAATCATATACTAATTAAGAAAGTTTTGTTAACCACAGAGGTTAAATTGTATTCGATTTTTACTAGTTTATATTTTTTTTAATGTCTGGATCAATTTGTCGGGAACTGCGCTGACAGACAAAAAGTGATATATTTAGTTTATTTATTAACCCAACTCCAAGACTAACTCCAAGAAGTTTCAACGGGGAGCAAAAAAAAAATACGCTAACAAGGCGGGTCTTGCTGGCGTAATGTTTTTTTTTATAAAAAAAGTATCTTCGCGCCGATATCCCCGAAGAGGTAGGCAGAGGCACAACCAGGGCACCCACGACTAGCCGAAGATACTATGTCCCACAATGTGATAGGTAGCAAGCCTATCGCCAACCGGGCACATTTCCAATTCCGAGCAACATTCTTTTTTAAAAAATTGGAAAAACCCAATTTCCCTTTTGTTGCCCGACCCGGGAATCGAACAAGTCCAACGACTGAACCGCTAGACCACAGAGGCGAAATTTTAATTATTTGAAATTTGCTAAATCTGTTTTGGGGGTAATTAGTACTACAGCTGCAACAGATGATTGTAACTCCACCTCGTAGCAATATAACACTATGGAACTACTACGAACCGCTACGACATGACGTAGCAGATAAAAATTCCTTGTGTGAAACAGTAATTTTTAACCCCCGACGCAAAAAGACCGGTGTTGTAAGTTTGACGTATCTGTCTGCCTGTGGCATCAAACGGATGCAGTGATTTCAATTTAGTTTTTTTGTATTAAAGGTAACCTATGTGCGAGTGTTGTTAGATACGTTTAATGAAAATCAGTTAAGCCGTTAAAAAGTTGTGGGGGGTGAAAGTGGAGAGATTAATTTTTTACTTTTTAAAGGGAAATTAAGTTCTTGTGTCGGCGGTTTTTCAATTTTTAATTTTATTTTAATTTAAGCGATAGGTCACCTAACAAGCACACGGCTCTCATAATAATTGTAAGAGATAACTGTGGCGTATACCATAGATTTTGTAGGTGCAGCGTTGCCCTGTGGCCAGGATGTTCGGCCTATTGTGCAAGTCTACCGGCTATCTTAAACTCGGCCGGAACATGGAATATGGAAACAGAAATAGGTAAGGTCGGAAATTCTCTACTCGGACAAGTGTGCAGCAACTTGTACAGTGCAGTAAATTAATTGTTTAGCCATTTCACATATTTATTAATTTAAGTAGGGCCAAAAAATACTTATTTATTAATAAAAAAAAACTTATTATTAATAAATAAGTATTTTTTTTATTAAGTATTATACGTCGAGGAGTATACTTCCTCTCCTACTCCGCGCCGGCGGTCTACTCTACCTCCACCTTTTTAAGCTTCGATCAGGTCACATGTCCTGACGCGAGTAAGTATAACATTTCAATCACTACAAAAATGCATAACGCCACTTAAGAAGTCTTCACTTCAAAAAAAAACTATTGCAGAATATTGATAAAAAATTGTGTGGTATTCCCATAGTCTCGGAATCATGACCTATCTATTGAAAAAGCAATGATTAAATCGAAACGAAGTATCTAATCATTTAGTTGGAGTCGGTTTTTGTAGTTTTTCGGCACATATGTACATATTTTAACTATGTACACGCACTCAACATTCGTGAGGTGTTCTTTTGTTTATCCCCTATACCGCTAGATAAACTCCTCGTACGCTTGCAAATAATCTCTGCTTAGACAAAAGGTTTATCTACAAGTTCCACATCAAAAGTTACGACGTTAATTTTGAAAATAAATTAAAGAAGACGCCCCGGGCGTCCGCTGTCTTCTGAACAAGCTGAAGCCAGCAGTTAGATCTTTAGCCGAGTTTAAAATTGTTTAAATGAAAATTTCAAAGCACGCGCTTTCAGCTCAGGTTTTGTTTGAAACTTTCACCTGCTCTGAAAAGCTTCAATGATAGCTTATTATGTAAGCTCTGTTAATAAAAGCATTTTGAATATAAATTAGTCCAGTTATAGTAAGTCCTCTGGTGCGCGAAAGTAATTTAAACATCTGACATCTCTCTCTCTCTCTACCATTTAATTAATTGCCTGTCTGTTAATTGGAAGTTTAATGTTAATTTTATTCATACAAACTTATTACAATTAGTTTTTTTTAAATCTTCGTTCAATTCGTATAATTTGCCCAGTGATGTGTATAAATTCATATTATTGTTTGATGATGTCATAACCTACGTACTAAATACTAACTTGTGTCATTAGTTTTTTGTGTTAAGCGTATTTTAGTCTTAATAAAGTGTAAGTTTTAGTTTCTTGCAATTAGAAACTTTTAATTCAGTAAAAAAAACAGTGGAAGCTAAAATTTAATATAAAACACTTATTACTTATTATTATATTGAACATTTATTACTTTGTGGGCTGGAAGAAGTTTCTTTTATTAGAGATAAGCTCGCCTTTTGTACTTTGTTTTTTTTTTACTTTTAAGTATTTTTTTGTAATATCAGTTGTGTACAATAAAGAGTTAATAATATAAAACACATTAGTAAGTACGTACGTTCTCGCCCGTATCCTTGAAGTCGGCAGAAGTGATTATAGGAAGATATTTAGTCCCCCAATGTTAGAGGTGGTAAACCTATCTCTAACCAGACACTTATCCAATGCCTGGCAACCTTGATTTTATTAGAAAACTAGCTAAGCCGAAAGACGTTTCCTTTTCTAACTATGAATATTGATTTTATTCTTATGGATCTTCTCATGACAAAAACTGACTGGAGCAAAAAAAGAATCAGCAAAATTTTTCCATCCGGTGACCCATGATACCATGACCAAGGGTAATAGGGTTAAGGGTTATATTTATACAAGTAAATAAAATAAGAGCGTCTTTTTGCAATATTGATGTAACAGTTATATGCACACTACATTTTTACAATTTTGATTTTTGTATTATGAATGTGCAATATTTTCAAAATTTTTTGTCTGTGTGTATGTCTGCTCTGACCAATCTCTGAAACAACTGGACCGATATTAACGGGACTTTCACTGGGAGATATCTGATGTAATAAGAATTAACTTAGGCTAACATTATTTTGGACTATTATATTGAATTCCACAACGGACAAAGTTGCGTCCACAGCTACTTTTTATATATTGAGAGCTCAGCAAACAAGCACACGGCTCTCCTGATTGTAAGAGATAGCCATGCCTATAGATATCGTAGATGTTATAGGTGCGTCGTTTTCCTGTGGCCTGGATGTTAGGAAAGGAACATAATTGAGTCATTATGGCAGCCGGAACGGGTAAGGCAGTAGATCCTGGCCTCGGCAAGTTGCTGGTCACCACTTTACCACCAGAGGTTTCATCAATTTATTATCAATCAATTCAAATCATCAATTTATTTCTAATTAAAATTTTCTTTCTATTAATAAAACAATTTAACCAACTGAATTTACATGTGTTTACCATAATTTGTTAAATACGACTAAGAAAGAAAAGATCTTCATTTGCGGAATATGAGTGTTACAAAGATGTTACAAAATTATTTGAGCGTTCCAACATATTCTACCAACTTGTGGTGTGCAAATGTTTTAGTAGGTTTTAATCAAATTACTAATTTTATTTATATATTTGCTATTTACACACTGTTTTTTTATTGATTACATGATTTTTTATAAAGTTTATTATAAGTTCCTTCAAGTACAGAGGCGGATTAAATGTAGAGAGCATCTTAGGCAAACACCTCTTTGGCGCGATAACTAGGTAGACCAGGGCACGTGTACTTAGGCATGAATAAAATATCTGATAAGAGTGAAGAAAGTAAGAAGAAAAGAAGGAACATGGAAATCCATGATGCCCCTCTGCAACCAGATCTAACTGCGTATGTGTTTTTTTGTTATTTTTTCTTTGGTCAGAAACTTCCGCGCGCGCGCTACTTTGTAATCTCGCGCCCCTAGGCACATGCCTACTTTGCCTTAAGGATAATACGCCTCTGTTCAGGTATGTAGGGTTCCTGACACTTGGCACTTGACACTGCCTACCCTGCAAGGGACTTGGTATTGAAGTATGTATGTGTTTGGTAATAACATAAAATAGTGGTAGAAAACTGTATACTACCTAATGCTATATAGAATTGTACCTGGGTAGGGATATATCATATTACCTATTCTTGCCGAAATTGTGAGTTTTAGTTTTGGTCTTCAGGGTAAGATAGCCGAAAGACCTGCAGATAAGGCCTAACACCCTAGATATAAGAAAGCGGCTCATTTATAATGTATATGGGCAAAAGTATACTTTTACCACTTTAAGGCCTTATGTGTCTTATCTCATGAAAAAAATAGATAAATATGGTTTTTATTGCTGTTTTATTTCTAATGGTCTCTTTAAGTGCTAAGCAAATTTATCTCTCGTAAGATAGTTATAAAGTAGTTTTCACGTTGTGCTTTGTTTTCACTAACGAATAGACATTTACTGACGGCCGTTTAATGTTAGCATCGCAATCTAATTTGGAATGATACACGCCACCTTCCTACACCACAATTACGTTAGAGGAGACTACCATAAATTTGGCAATTATAGGCTTGATGGCAAAACAGAAGGCTAAAATGCTGCTAGCAGAGAAATGAAGTTTTAGTCGTTTACACAGTACATTCAATATTTATGAAGAAATATTAGGAAATAATACTTACTATACTAACATTATATATTAGAAAGTCTGGCTGTTGTTCTTTCACAGCTAAATCGTTTAACCGATTTTAATGAAATTTCATATACATATAGTTATAAATCCGAGTTCAATCATAGACTGTTTTTATAAATGTACCTACAAACTGCTATAATAAGGAGATTTAAGTTTTATTTGATGTATTTGTAATTTTCCTGTATTTGGTGCACAATAAAGAGTTATTGTATTGTATTGTACGTAAATTATTATGCATCTGTTACAGGTTTGAGTCAACAACATTAATATACAGAAGTCCATTAAAAATCATACGCATAAACAAAATAATGAAGTATAGATTAATTAGAATGGCCCACTTCATATTTCAGAGATTGATCTTCGGCGCTAAGCAAGTACGCTAACTATGTAACCAACGTGGTAGTATTATTTTTTAGTTTAAATGGCATTAGACAACGAACAAGCAGATGGCTCTCCTTATGGTAAGAGACGACCTTGGCCTATCGATATCATTGATGAAATAGGTGGGTTGCTGTGACTAGAGTGCTATGCCTATTTTTACAATAGTCTTTCTTGCTCTGTGAATCGGAACATGACACTCTTATTATAGCTGCAGGAATAAGTCAGGAGGTGGATCTGTACCCAGACAAGTTTTTGTACAGCATTCTTTTGAACACCATTGGTCATGTTGGTAAAGTAGTCTCATCTTCACAGAGTAAGGCATTCTATCATCGACCAATGTATACGCTTTTACAATAAACTTACCGATTATATAAAAGACCTGCCATCAAATAAACTTAAAAAATCTATCGAAGTGAAATTGTATAAAAAAGGTCACCATTACCATAAGGTATACCATTGCTAAATATTTATCGTATAAGAGAGCTTAGGATTAATTGCTCCTCATACCAATGTCTTATTAATAATTATTGTGATGTATTATTAATTAATTTGTTCAGAGTAATGACAAAAAACAAGCCCGCTGAGTTTCTTGCCGGATTTTCTCAGTACAGTTTGCCGCGTTTGATCCGGTCGTAATAAGTTTCTGTCAATATGAGATATAACACTGTTAGTACCTAATTAGTTGTACAATAAACAGTTTATTACTATTTTTATCACTCATTAATCATTACAAAATACAGAAGAAAAAAGATCCTATTATTTTTAATTGAAGTTTTATGTAAAGCGTCATTTTAGTGGCGCAAATTGAAGGACACAATGTAATGCCGCTGGCGTCGACGAGGCGGCGGCTTCGCCAGACACTTCCTTGCAAGGAGGTGGAAATATATTTTGGCACTACATGGAAAACTTTATTTTTGCACCCACTTACCAAGTTATGTTAGCATTAAAATCTTTTGTTGCAAAAGCAAGCTGGTTTGTTGTTTTATTAATACACCAAAAACCTTTTGTTTTGGCTAGACTTCATCAGGATGGGAAGGATGCAAAGCTTTGTTCACTGTATACACATGTTAATCTTTCTGGAAATATATTAGACTTTTAAGTTAAGGTAGTATAATATATTTAAGTAGCTGACAGAAATAAAAATAGCTAGAATGTAAAATTACAAAAGCATTTTTGAGAAACATAAATTGAAATTTATGTACATTAATACAATTATGTTTTAATCAAATTGATGTTGTAGAATGAATGAATGAATGAATGAATACTCTTTATTATGCACCAAAATTTAAAAATAATACACACTCTTTCACTAATAATATTTAACTCAGGTGCACAAAGGCGGTCTTATCTCTTCAAAGCGATCTCTGCCAGACAACCTTAGGGTGAAGGAGACAATTTATGTAATTTGAAAAACGAAGGTAGGGCTTCATAAAACAAAATGCCACGTTATGTTACGTTAAGTAAAAGTACAGTAAAGTATCCTTACGGCTGTATCTTCGATGATATAGGCAGGGGCACAACCAGGCCACCCACGACTAGCCAGACCCTAAGTTTCACACTGCGATAGGTGGCAAGTTTAATATTATGCATTATTAGTATTAATATTAATTAAATATCCGATCCCGAGCAACGTGGGTCTTATTAAAAAAAAATCTTTTTGTTGCTCGTCCCGGGCATAGAACCCAGGGCCTCATGAAGTCAAGTTTAACACCCGACTTCTAGACCAAAGAGATGTTACGTTAAGTAAAAACAATTCAAAAGTACAACAAAACCAATTTCAGCATTAAGATAATAGGTACTTAAGTTGATTGCCGATCTAAAACACGGATAACCTCAGCACTAATTCCTGATCAAATTCATATGCATTTTATGTTAAGTTAAAACACGTAGAATGTAAAACGGAACCAATTCCGTGAATATTCCCCTTAACGGCAAGCTCAACAATAAACCCGGAAATTTCGTTAAAAGGCTTGACTCAATCGAGGCAGCCTCTGAACGCATCCAAATGGGGATATGCTTAGGTCACGTTCCCATTGCATTCGAAATTCAAATGAGTGTATTTTTTGGCCTGTCTGAGTACACAGTGAATTAAATTAGGGCCCCTACACACACGGTGTTTGTGAAGTTCGTTTTTTAAAAAGTAACATACGATTCTCGAACGGTCATCTGTTTGTTGGTATGGAGTTAAATGTTTCGAGTTACGTGAATTGAAATTAAAATTTGAATGCAGATTTCAAACGAATACTTAATATGGTACTAAGTTGCTCCGCTATTCTCGTCCAGATTAATATTTTCATCCAAAACTCAGAATTAAACTAATAGTTAATAGGGACGCATATTTTCTAGATCTTGATGTATACAATGTAGTCTATATGGACTAGCGATCCGGCATCGGACTTGACTTCTTGAGGTCCCGGGCGTGATCGGCGGGTCGGACAACAAAAAAATAAATAAAAAAATGTGTATTTTCAATTTTCTAATAAAAATAACGTTTCCTTAAATTGGACAAGTCCCCGGTTGGCAACTTGTCACATTGTGGGACTTAGTGTCTTTGTCTAGTCGTGGGTTGTATCTGTGCCTACTTCTTTAGTACTATGGGTGTGAAGAAAAAGTGTTATATAAATAAATAAATGTCTTTTGAAATGTATTTTATATTGATATAACCTGCAATCTTAAACACAAATGAAAAAAAAAAGTCTTATAAAATGAGTTGCATCTTTGCTTGAAACAAAAGTAAAAGTATAATACAAAAGCTAGTAAAAAGGAACTTGAAACTAGGAAAAAGCTAGCTAACAAATAATTTCCATCCTTAAAAATAGGATAGCATATAAATACTATTTGATAGAACGAACATTTCAGATATATTTTAAATTACTGATGATTTTCGTAGGGTACTGTGATTTATTTCTGTGTAGAGTACTGTAGGTACCCTAGAAAGTAAATTATAGGAATGATAAATCACCTAAAATGTGCTTCGCCTTAACCTGAGATTCTTTCAAAACTATGAAACATTTGAAACAGAAGTACGATATCAAACAAAGACGAAAGAGCCTGAAACTAGGATAAAGCTAGCCTGCAATTAGCTTTCATGTTTGTGGACAGAATTAGCCCGAGGGTGGTAATTAGTAGAGTAAATATCTTGGCGGTCTTTCGAAGCACTAATACCGATGGGACAAAGAACCGCTAGCTTGCGGCGTTTCGACCAATCGCTGTAATTAGAACCTTTGGTAATGCTGCCTTTGAGTGTATTTCACAGGACTGCAATTGAATGTTTGGAGCTTAGCAATGTTTATGATTATATTAGTAGAAATTTTCGTACATCTTTTATAGTTATATATTATTATTTCTAATCCACAGCAGTGGACTTTCTTAAATAACTACAAAGATCAATATAAATCGTCTCTGTGGTCTAGCAGTGTGGTGATGGATTTGACTTCATGAGATCTTGGGGTCTATCCCCCGGACGACAACCAAAGGAAAAGTGTATTTTCAATTTTCGAATAAGAGAGGAATGTTGCCCGAATTTGACGTGTGTCCGGTTGGCAATCGACTTGCAAAATGATTGATAGACTTAGTGGGATTAGCGATGAATGTCCTGGTTGCACCTCTGACTACATCTTCGGCGAATCGGGTACGAGGATACAATCTAAGTGTTTGAAAACTAATAACTCTTAAATTAGGTTGTGTATCTAAAGAAAATGAAATGATTCTGACTGTTGTACGTTCAGATATGTTTAGAAATTAATGGATATTTATAAATATTTAAAAGAGGGGCGATTGCGGATTGACGGATTGTCACACACGTGTTTTGATTCTAATTTCGATTTTTCGTGCTTTTCATTGTTTTTTGTCTTATTGAATTCCCTAAATCTGTGTTGTGTTGTTTTCTGGTTACGGTAAGTGTTTTATGTATCATATCCCCGGATCCTTCTCCACAATGTCCTACACAAGAACAACAGAATTCCATTGAATCCATGGACACCGCTGACTCAATTATGTCAGAGTCTGGTTCTAAGCGTCGTGGCGATTCTCTAGATCGTTCAACATATAAAAAAAGTCCTATCCAAGTGCCTCAATACAGACAATTTATACGCATCCCTGTATGTAGGATACATTAAAAAAATCAAAAGAGGATAAGGGACCCTTTATAGTACATGTTTTTAAAACCGAAGCCGATCTCTCATCGGGCACAGCTATTAATCCGGTAAAGTTCGGTCAGTTTTTGTACTCAAACAAAATTAAAAATATTTTACCCGACGGTGTCAAAAAAAACTGGAAGAAATAGGATGTCGGTAGAGCTTACTTCTCCTGAAGGTGCTTGTTAAGGACGCACGCCGACCTGTAAAAATGCGAAAGATAAGAAATATGTAAAAAAGCAAGGAGTGTCGTTCCGGGCTAGTCTCGCACGAGTCACCCCTATAAGGTACGACATCAAAATGTCAAGACCGAACCGTTTTTTATACGAA
>NJDC01006052.1:0-16569 GCA_002245475.1 Calephelis virginiensis
GGCTTATTCTGATTACATTATACAATGCACTATCGTTTACTTGTGCCTCAAGTAACAGGAATACGCGGTTTTTAAATTATTCTTCATTTTTTATTGTATTGGAAGGCAAACAAGCAGATGGATTTCCTGATGGTAAGAAATTCATGCTGCCTTAAGACACTAAAGATGGTAACGGTGCGTTGCCAACCTTAAGCCGGGATGTTAAGCCTTCAGCAAAAGCAAGAATTCCTTGATTGTCTTGTAAACTACGGCCGTTCAGAGAATGCGTTCCTGACACGTCGCGATTGAACTGACGACGTAACTTTGTAATGGCTTGCAGTTTCGTTAAAAATATTTTGCTGGTTGTTTTCCGTTTTAACAATTGATGAGCATTAAAACAACAGTATTTTATCAATACTCAATTAATGTTATAATATTGTGCCAAACTGAGTGTCAAATAACTTGGTAAACAATATTTTTCTAAATCTAAACTGCGCTGTTACAAGGTTATGTCAGCGCTTTATATTTGTAGTGCTGTGCTAACAATAACAGGCAATAATAGTATCGTAATCTGTTCTTATACAGTTATACCTTATAAAATAATACGTTTTGTTTTCCTTTTTAAGAATTTGATAATAATGGACTATAAGATAACTTTTATTAAATATAAAAATAAAACGACGACCAAACCGAACGCGCGAAAGAAAGTAAGCATTTTTATATTTAGGTTGAAAATGGTAACCCCAAACGGCGTTACTAGCATTTTTATACTTAGATTAAAAACGGTGATCCTAAATGACGTTATGGGCCGCCATTTTGTGACGCTAAAAACGTCGTCTGTTTTCGTTTCGTGCGCGTAGACCACAATCTTCAAGTGTTTTCGATCTGTTTTTATTTGATTACCCTGCTTTCGTTTAATGGACTGTTTCTGCTTTTCAAACTGACATCGGCGCTAAATCGGACTTCGATTGTGTTTTTGTGACTTTTGGTCATAATAATACCTAAACGTGGACAAACGCGTCTCTCAGGCGCTTGGAGTTAGCAAACGAACGATAACAAATATTAATAAAGAAAGATTCGGCTCTTCTGGCATGGAAGATAATATTTAACGTACTCCGAAGAAGAAACGTAGAACTAAACCCGTGACTGATATTGACACCCTTGACGCCGATGCAATCAGACATCATATATATGGTTACTATTCCAGAAATTAATATCTCAACGGGAAGAAGCTTTTGGCATTATTAAGAGAAGCTGGACTATTTAGCGGGAGTAAAACTGCTTTAACCAAAATCTTAAAATATTGATTAAATCTTGGTTTTTCGTATAAAAAAACAGACAAAAGAAAAATTTTATTAGAACGATACGACATAATTTCAAAACGGATAAGTTTTTTCAGAGAAGCAAAAAAAATGATAACAGGGATAATGTCGTGTTCATCGACGAGACATGACTTAACGCTAATCACACGGTTCTTGGTCTCGGTACCGTTCTTGGACGGATGATACACATGCGTCGACGTCGAAAGTACCAATGGCTAAGGGGGCTCGTCTGATAATATGCCACGCTACTTCTGCAAAATACGGCTTTGTGGAGAACGCGTTACTGGCATTTCAATCAAAAACCACAAATGACTGCCGCGAGGAAATGAGTGCCACTACATTTAAATAGTGGTTCCAGAACGTGTTTTTGCCCAGCCTACCAGAGCCTTCTGTAATATTCATGGATAATGCCTCCTATCACTCGGTTCAGATATAGAAACCACCTACCCAAGCTAATAAAAAAGAAGAAATGGTGGCTTGGTTACTAGCAAAAGGCATCGACTCAAATGTGCAGATGCTAAAAGCAGAGCTAATTACATTAGTTAAAGAAAAAAAAGCGGCAAATGTGCGATACGAAATTGATGAACTGGCTCTGGAGTTCGGTCATCGCGTTCTAAGAATTCCACCGTATCATTGCCAATATAACGCGATTGAGCTAATCTGGGCTCAAATTTTATTTGTTACGCCGCCCGCCGCAATACTTCCCCGCCATTCAGCCCAAAAAAGATGATGACCCTATTAAAAGAAGCCTGCGGGAAAGTCACAAGAGATAACTGGGCAAAGGTTGTTGAGAAGACTAAAAATCTGATTGTGGAACATTTTGACCCAGATATCAGGATTGATTCTGTTATTGATAATAATATAATTAATTATACATGTAGGGGAAGATGATGATGAAGAAATCACCTTCTCAAGCGGATCGGAATCTGATTAATATTCTGGACGCACATTCAATTCAATGTACTTTATTGCATAGAGTACAGATTGTAACTTTGTACCAAAGAGTAAATAAAACAATTTTATTATATTAAGTATTACCCTTTTTTTATAAATTTTAAATGATTCCGCCAATTTAAAACGAAAATAATCTTAAAAATAACGCAGCGGTTCATTTTGGAGGAACGGTAACGAACTCAGTGTTATGTTGTGCCCATCACTAGTCGTGACTAACTGATAGGTGTCAGGAATACATTCTCTGAACGGCCGAATTTTAATAACTCACTGACCGGATTCACGACAGTGAGATCCTAGAAAGAGTAGAGTTGAATGAGAATGTTGGTGTAAGAATAAGTAAGGACATACTCCTTGCTTCGCTCATGTGGAAGGAATGATAAGTGGAATGGATGGATGGATGAAGGTACCCAGGAAGATTTTAGTGTCAAATCGCTCCAAAACAGGCGCGTTTTTTTATAATATTGGAAGGCAAACAAACAGACGGATTTCCAGATGGTTATTAATTTACACCGCCTAGAGACACCAACCACCTTTGATACGTTGCCAACCTGAAGCCGGGATGTTAGGCCGCGATCAAAAGTAAATTTACCAGCTACCATATCTTCCGAACCGGAATACGTCAAAAGCAAACGCTGACTTTATAGCGGCAGGAATAGAAAAGGCGGTGGTACCAATCCGGGCTAATCGCTGCAAAACTCTACCAACTATTCAATAACAATAAGTACATGAAAAGAGTAATGGGGAGAAGAGAATGTGGAGGAAGTCTGCAAGGATTAAAGCCGTTCATAAAAGTCATCTACTTATCAATTTCCACGTGTATTGTTGTAATAAATTGGGAAAAATGGCTGCGATGTCCGGATTTGGACCAATTAATGTTCCGTTTGTAGCTATTTTGTTAGGCAACACTAAATTTAAATCACGTCCATCAACCTTGTTGGTCGAAGAGTAAGCGTACACACCTAACTCCACTCCATGTGATAAACATTTAGATGTTTGTGTTTCTGACTCTGAATGTTTATTAACTTTATTCTAGTATATATTTAAATATTATTATGTATTTTAGACTAACACAAGCAAATGATTTGCTTACTTTGGGGATAGGTTCAATTTGTGTTATTTGTCCAAAGATATTTATTATTTATTTATGTCCAAATAAAATGTTTTAATTTGCAATTTCCTGCCAAAAATGTGTACGTATTATAGCGTGACAAAACAGGCAAAATAGTGCGTTATGAATGTTAAACTACAAAAACTTCTATCAATATTATTTATTTATTTTCACGATATGTCTCATAGCACTTTCGTATTGGAATTTCGGGAGTCTACAAATTGATTTATAATATCCCGTAAGCCCAGCCGACCTTTCCTAAACCGTATTGGCTATCAATAGGGTGTAATCTAGTTACGTTACTATTGACAAGGGACGAAGTGCTATTTGTATCAGTGATTTTATCAGCAAATAATTCTCTATTAATACTGTTTTACCAGATTCTGTTACATGGCTTTTTGGTATCTTTCCTTACTTTAACATATTAACTATTTCTATACTTGTAACTGCTGTGTTTATTTTGTTTTTGCTATCTTCGAATAAATATTTATGACCCCTGACGGAAAAAAGGAGTGTCATAAAATTAAAGTATGTGTATTTGTGGCATCATAACTGTTCAAAGGATGGACTAATTTAAATGAGATTTGTTTCGCGGAAAAGCTGACGTTATCTAGATTTTTCTTGACAACATTATGTTTAGATTCGTCTGGGGCTATTAAAGGTTTTTAATTTTAAAATTATTATGTTTCTTATATTTTTCAATAGGAGCCTCAGCTAATTGCCCACTTGCTTTCATCACCTTATATGCTTTAAACATAGACTAAAATACTCTAATATTACATATTCTGTATTACAGTAAAATAAAGATTGTGATGTCAAGATAAAATTTAAAGTAGTTTAGTATATTTTCAATTATGAGACACCAAACATTTATCGTCTAATAACAGCAAAAAACGCACGGTCAAAAAACTATCAGATGTCATGTATATCTAAGTTTTTTTTCTCTACGTTATTTAATCTATGTTCTCTAACTTTACTAGCCTAAGTTTAATAAATTATACACTTTAAAGTACTTATTTTTGCCGTATCTTTAGCGTTACATGAGCGTTAGATGAATCATGTATCTTCTGTTAATTACTATACCCATATACAATAGTTCTTGTAATAACAAAAAGGCCAAACCAAATAGTTTGTTAAGTCAGGGCTTATCGGTATAGGGGTTTACAAGTGGTGGAGAAATTGAGTAACATATATATAAAATATAGGCGTCGAACGTTAGCGTTACAAGAATCTTTGTATAGATCTACGTAAATAAATATGTGAAAACATTTTAATTTCAGTATCTTTTATGGCAGTTAAAACACAAATATACTTTTTTTAAGGTTTACTTGGATGAAAATTATTTGGATGTTGAACTCAATTTACCAGTAGATGTTCCAACCCCTAGAACGCACCTCTTGGGGTTCCTCTTCACTTATTCCATTATTCGCACTAATTGGAACCGTTTTCGGAATATTTCCAGAGAAATATAACTTCTACGTCGTTACAACAATAGTGAATAAGCCTATTCACTATTGCTTCCATCCACGTTGATACCATTAATATCAGCGCGTGTCTATTTACTTTTATTCTATCAATACTCGTCTTTATTTGAGGGCTTCAGTTTTAATTTTGCTTTCATGCGAAACTATTTATAAATAAACTAGCCGACCCGGCGAACCTCGTATCGCTAGACATTAACACTTACTAACAGTTTGTATGGATAAAGTTGAATTGTGTTTTTTTCAACTTTCACTGCAATTTTCCCGTTTATCGTCATCATAAGAACGTTCCCCTGACAATAACCAATACAACAAAAAAAGAATTACCATAATTACTCTGTCTGTTCAGGCGTGATGCGAAGACCACGTGGAATGGGGATTCATTTTTTTATATAACTAGCTGATCCGGCGAACTTTGTATCGCTTGACATTAACACCTACTAACAGTTTGTATGGACAAAATCTAAGTGTGTTTTTGCTAGCTTTCCTTGCAAAGTTCCTGGTTTTTCTCTTCATATAACCCTTCTGACAATAACCAATACAACAAAAAAGAGTAAGCAAAATTGATCCATCCGTTCAAGCGTGATGCTATGACCACGCGAAACGGGAATTCATTTTTATTAATAAGACTAGCTGTCCCGGCTGACTTCGTTCCACCCCTTCAGGAAAGAATAAAGTAATGTTTTTCCCATTTTCCCTGCGATTTTCCCAATTTCTCCCATGTCAAACTTCTCCTGACAATAACTGATATAATAAAAAAGTTTAAGTCAAATTAGTCCAGTCGTTCAGAAGTTACGCAACATATTCAGCGATTCATTTTTTTATTATACATTTGCGTGTAGTGTGAAAGTGATCCTTCTGTATGTTAAGAGTAGTTCGATTTATCTTATTCTGTGGAAAATTACGGAGTGATACTGCCCTGCTTGTCCTAATTGTATTACTGTAATACGAGTGCTTATGATGTAACATGTAAATTATAACACAGACTGTCTACTCCATGTTACAGGCGTGGATAGAGAATTAATTAATTGGCAACCTAGCTTTGGGCACCAGCTGCAGAGTTACACTGGGTCATTAAATTTTATGGCATGCCAGATGTGTGGCTTGTTAATAGCTTGCCATGTACATTATTGCCATATTTGAAGTACATGATTATAATTGAATTCCCGTTTGCAGTCCGCTTTTTTTTACAGCTGAATGCAAACAAGCAGTCGGCTCTCCTGTAAGAGACGTCCGTCGCTTATACAACAACAAGGGTATTACTAGTGCGTTGCCAACTTTAAGGCAGGTTTTATGCCTTGTGCGTAAGCTTGCCTACTATCTTACCCTTTAACCAAAACACGACAGTTGCAAGCACTGATTATAACGGCAGGTAAAATAGGTAAGGCCGTGGTACCTTTAATAAATTCCCGGACGAGTCTTCAAAGAACTCTACCACCTAGTATTTTTTTGTTAAATTGTTATTAAATTCATTAAATAACGATTCGATAATTATTAATGATTAAATTAATGAAAATAAATTATACGCGGAGTAAGATGAATATAATATGATTACAGTTTTGAACAAAATACAAGGATAGATCATTTTCCAAAGTGAGGATATTATATAACTGAACTGAGGGGATTAACAAAAGACATTAATACATAATGTTATATATCAGAAGAGAAAAAATATTTAACTGCAGTTAGGGTTTTTAGTGATCATCTTTCCCGGTTGTTCCAAGTCTTTCGCGGTTGTTCCAAGCACTCTTTGTAGAATAGGTTAGGGGCTATCAGGCAGCTTGTATGAGCTAAGCATAGGTTGAATGTGTCATCACATACAAGAACACTGGTGGTAGAGTGCTTTGCTTTAATTTACTCAGCACGAGTATCTTACTTATTTAATACTAGCTGCTACCTGCGGCTTCGCCCGCGTTTTCACAGAAACCCGGTGTGCGATCGGGATTAAAAATAGCCTATATGTTAATCCAGGTCACAATCTATCTGTCTTCCAAATTTCAGACAAATCCGTCCAGCCATTCGAGCGTGAAAGAGTAACAAACATCCATACATCCATACTTACAAACTTTCGCAATTATAATATTAATAGGATTCTCATAATTATTACGCTGTCATGTTTCAACCTGAAGGTAGCCGATAGACTCACACAATGGGACTGAAATCATATTTAAGGTATCTGTAAGTCACGGTTGTTTGTTATCACCAGGAGAGCCGGGTGTTTGTTAGCTGTTTTATGTCTTCAAAACACGTTCATTATTGGTACGTCAATATTTGCAAAAATCTTTGAACTTCTATCTATATGATTGTAAAAAATACATACTTTTAACATTTTTTATTTACTCTATTTCGTTTATAACCTTCGTTTACTTTACGTTAGAGAAGATGGTACTGGTTTTTTCGTAATTAATGAACTATTTAGGTGGTAATGATTAATTTAGGTGGAAATTAGTTCAATTTTGTTCAGTTAAAGTGCACAAAGTGAAATAATTGTGAAAAAATTAGTGTATCTTGTATTTCCTCGCTGCCGCGAAATTTCACTAAATGAGCTTGAGTGACGAAGCCACCGCTTTACTCAAGACCCTGACATGACTTAAAATATAATGATTTATGACTGAAAATGAAAGAATTTATTAATGCGGAAGACATGGCAGTATGGCCTAAAGGTCATGGCCGGCTCCAGAAAGGGTAAAATTAACTTGACTATACTCACTTTACATTCATTTCATTTCACATCCTATCTTAAAAACTTGTCAGAACTACTTCAAGTTCAGCAAAAGCGAAAAAATATCTACATATTTATAATTATTGTTGATATCCATCTCTATTCTCAACATTTAATACCATTAGAGGCGAGTATCTGCATGCGGAATCTATGCAGATATTTTTTAAATCGAAACCTATTATTTTTAAATACTAAGAGAAAATTAATTAAATTATTTATTTCCTATATTCTGTCTAGACCAAGCACTCTATCTCTATATTAATAAATATGTTCTATATTATACAGACTTTAAGGTTAACTTCATCCTTCAAGTACTCGTACATTGTCTATGTTTATTAATACGATGGTATAGGTTAATTTACATACTTAAAGAGTTTTGGATTTTCAAATGGTAAGACGTATGTCACCATATACAATACAAATGATTGCATATGGATATTATTATTAATTATTGCAAAGGTATTCAATTATCCTCTAAATTACAATATGTTATTGGTGAATGTTGATGCTATGATAGCACGAATAGTATAAGCAGTATCAATCGCTCTCAAAGGCTATTCCAGTGTTTCTACAAGTGTGTACCTATCAAGAATCAGCCCTACCTACCTAATTACAACAATGGATTTTCTAAATACTCACTCGATAATTATGCACCGTAAAACCGTTAAGACTGACTCTACCGGTTTCATTAGGAGCCACATCGCGATTTGATAATTATTTTTTCAAAAGATAGGAAATGATTTCAAAATGGTCATCCACTTTCTCACAGTAGGTCGTAAAATCAATTTTACTGAATCGATTTCGGTGAATCGTATTTTTGAAGTAAAAACTTCTTTAGCAGCGTTGCGCACTTTTTTGGAATGGGTAAAAACTTCTAAACTCGCGTCAGATCGTCAGATCGAAAATCCGTAAGACGGCGCACGCTTGCGCTAATGTTCGTGTTGTCATGTTTGTGTGCGATAGCGTAATAAATGAATATTGTATTCTACGACATAAATTAAAGTACTTTCATACTGATAATTAAAGCAAGTCGCAAAGCAAAAATTACTATTCCAACATATCAAAAATGCACAACGTTAATATTTAAGTTTTCAAATACGAGTGCAACCCGTCGTTTTTTATAAACAATATTAAAATACTGAGAATAAACACTTGCTTATAGGAAAAATGTTAAAATTGTATTTTTTGTTACAGAAAACTTCCAAGGTGATATTGCCATCCCCGACGTTGACTATTTCAAACCAGCAAACAGTGCCTCAACCAGCAAAATAAATAAATCATTACAAGAAGAAGTTGAAAGGCTCAAGAAAGAAGTTTTATTAGAAGGTCTACAAGTTGAAGAAGAGGGAATGCCTGATATTTTAAGAAAAAGAACGAAGCAACCTATACCGTTGTCACAAGAAAAGCCAAAAAAGTATAATGATGCTTCCCTATTAACAAAAGTAAGATACTAAACAGAATTTTAATTACTAAAATACTAAAAGAATTTTAAATAGCCTATCTATTAACGTATTAAACAAAATGATTAGAACTTTTCAGGATCATTCTAATAAGGCTATCCATTTTCATGATTTCCAGGTGAAAACTTTTTGACGATTTTTTGTTTGTATTATTATTTTTTTGCTATCTAAATCTTAGATTCGCTATTTTAGTAAAGTCTGAAACGCGAATAGTTCTGAGTTTCTTGAACGATATGCATCCTAGAGTAAATACTATCAAGTTGCGATGTCTATAAATTTAATAACGATAATCCAAGGATATTAGTTTTATTTAAAAATGTAAATAAAAAAAAATCAAACCTTAATACTTTCACATTTTTTAATTATTTTTACGGGCGACACACGACCGTCACGTTTTGATTTAAAAGTAATATTTGATATTTCTATGTACAAGTATCGTTGACTAAACTCTCTTATACTTAACACAAGCAAATATTTTGCTTATTTTGGAGTTAGGTTCAATGTAAACAGTATGTAGAGGGATTCCGTTAGTTATTCATAAGTATCTTCACACCCATATCCCCGAAGAGGTAGGCAGAGGCACAATCAGGGTAGCTACCCACGATTAGACAAAGATACTAAGTCCCACAATGTGATAGGTGGCAAGCCTACCGCCAACCGGGCACATATCCTATCCCGACCAACATTTTTTTTATGAGAAAATTGGTTGACCGAATCGGGATTCGAACCCGGGACCTCATGCAGTCAAGTCCAACAACTGAACCGCTAAAACACAAAGGCGATTATTTATTAATGTATTTAGAGATTATTTATTCATGTAACTAGTTATTAATTTGTGAAAATTAAATCAACAAAAAAATTAGCCTTACTGAGTATTTTAACTTCAGGTATTGCCATCTGGTTTAGACAAATCATTATTAATGAAAAACGGGAAAATACCACCAGAGGAATCTTTGGAAAACTCAAGTATCACAAATCAAAATAAATCAAGTAATCAAAGTCAATCGAGTATTACAGATAACTTAACAGAGTCTGAAAGTCTAGAACAAGATGGCGTTTTAGTCGTCAATATTTCATCAGATAACATTTTGAATTTAGATGAATTATATCCAAATATTCCATTGTTCAATTATTCTAATAAAATGGAGGAAGTGACGAACAAAATACAGAGTAATAGCCGGGAAATAACAGGAGACTCGAACAATATTAAATTCAGGAATGTCCCTGAAAATATAACAGTAGCGCCTGCTCCAACAAACGGTATAATAGCTAATAACGAACCAAATGAAGATAATGAAAGTATCGACAAGATTTCAGTAAACCAAACAGATCATGATTTATATCAGAAGATATTTTCTAATAACGATGTCCTAAAACCAACGGAAAGCTTACAGAGTTTGGTAGATAATTCTACAAGTCACAGACGACGCAGAAGACGGCGCCATGGAAATGGCAGACGGTAAGAAATTTTGATACTACTTTATATTTAAATTTATAATACCATAAATCACCAAGACAGAAAGGAAGAACTTAGTAAAAGTATTAAGTCTTAGTACTTTTTAACCGAGTTCAAAAAAACGAAGAGGTTCTCAATTCGGTCGGTATATTTTTTTTCTATGTCTCTATGATTTCTCCGAGGTATCTCAACCGATTAACATAATATTTTTTTGTTTGATACTTAATAGTTTCGAATTGGTCCCATAAAATTTAATTCAGGTAGGCTTATTAGTTTTTTATATAAGCATTTTGTATCTATATCCTATCCCGATGTTTATTTATATGAAATTAAATCGTATTAGCAATTAACTTAAATGTATTAAATAAAAATAACTACGTTAATAAAAATAGACTTCAAAAGTAAAAAATAATAAAAGTTTAATATTGATTATAAAAAAATATTTATAATGTATGTACCATTATTTATATGTGCTATTTACTAATAAGTTTATTTTTACTACTACTAAATCTTAATTGTTTATTACTTCTTTGTTTTAAAGTCGGTTTTTATTAACTTAGTTATTTTCTGTTGAATCATTTTAAAATAAACAGAAATAAATTTTATTATAATGCATAACACTTTTGGTCAACGGCATTGGATTCGCTTGCAAAATTTATCTCTACTTTAAATTTACACTTTATTAATTGCTTCCGGTACTACTGTTTTATGCTTATGCTTTACTATATTCAAAGCATATTTGGAAGTACTTTAATGGGATGTGACCCCTGTAATTATTCATTAATTAAAATAAAACAAACTCTAGTCACTTCTGTCTGTCTGTATGTTCGCCATGATCTCAAAAACTGTTTAAAGAATTTATTCGCCAGTAGGTGCAATGCTTTCTGAAAAATGTTTTGATGTATGATTAGATAAGGTTTTGTGTAAATTATAAAACTCTGAGCTAAAAATACAATACACGATGGGAATGTTTCACTTTTATACACTATATTATTAATCGCCTCTGTGGTCTAGCGTTTCAGTTATTGGACTTGAGTGCATGAGGTCCCGGGTTCGAATCCCGGGTCGGGCAACAAAAAGAAAATTGGGTTTTCAAAATTTTCGAATAAAAAAAACGTTGCTCGGGATTCTATATGTGCCCGGTTGGCGATAGGCTTGACATCTATCACATTGTGGGACCTAGTGTCTTCGGCTAGTCGTCGAAGCCGTGGTTGTGCCTCTGCCTACCTCTCTTCGGGGATATGGGCGTGAATATACTTTTACATTATTGGACATACCAACTTACTATAACCGTTCTAACTTTGAAATAAATGATCATTTATTTTTTCATTTGAACGAATGCAGTATTTCTCAAATAAAAAAATACTTATAAATGTTTAATCAACAATATGGCAATTCATTACACGAACTGACTTAGAATATATAACTTAGAATATAATTGTATTAAAAGTTATCGCAAATTGAAAATTACTGCACAAAAAAACCGACGCGTATCTTCGCCGCACTATCTCACTATTGGAGAAGGACATAGGCAACGTTTTATCTCGATATCTGAATCGTTTCCCTCGGGGAGGGAAGAAAACCTGAAAAGTTTTTTATTTAAGTATTACTTTCATTTTTAATATTGTTGTCCAGTTAAAAATTGGCACAAGATAGTTCTATTATGTCTATAGATACCAACACTGTATTATGTTTAAAATAAATACTATTACACTACAATCTCCGAATCTGAAATACAAGCGGATAAAAGTTTAATTCGAAACTAAGAACGAATAAACGCTTCGAAGTAGAGACTGGTCATCTCTCACTCACTTCCAGTAAGTCATTATAAATTGTATATAAAATGAAACATGTGTGCAACTACACAATTCTTTTTTAATTCTTTTAAATTTGAAGCTTTGAGTAAAATACACACCTTAAAAAATTTTTAGTTATAAAACCAACGCGGACATGAATAGCGAGCTGTTAACAAACCTTTACAAAATTAAGTGGCGTACTTTATTACGGTGACCATACATTTAACAATTTATCTGACATTTTATAACATGGTACTTTCGTAAGAAAAACCTGGGTATATAGATACGCCGAGTTAATGCTGAGAATAAAATTTTAATGTATTTACTGCAGAGCCAATTATCAGCGACTGTAGATGTCTGTATAGTAGCGATCAAGTTTTATACTCCACCTCAAAATTATCAATAATTTATCAGTAAAATTATTATAACTAACCACGTGACCACTCATCAGACTTTTTAACTTTTTACGAGGTATCTAATTTTTATTTTGTCAACTCTAGGTACATGAGTACACTTGTTTCTAATAGGTTTCTAAGTCATATCCCTAATGTTTATTGTATTGAAAAAGCCGTTTTCAAATTTATATCGAATACAGCTAAAAAACTACGAACAACTTACTTTTTTTAACCCTAAATGTATTGTTAGTCCATTATTCCTTAGATACTAAGGAGTAATTGCTAATACGATTTAATTTAAGTACTAACAATACATTTTCAAAACTTTTTCGATTATGAACTCGATTAAGATTCCCACGACTTTCCCAAGCGTCCTAAAAGTTTGGACAACGTAGTCTAGAGCTCACGCCGTCAAAAGTGTTCATTCATTAGGTTCATTGAAACGTCTGACGAAAGCACTACAGTTTACCGCATTACTACTACTGCAGTTTCCTTTTTACTTATATTTATTAAAGTGAATTAGTATTGTTTAGAATTTCAATTTATAATTGACACATTTATATATGATATGTTGCGACTTATTCGACACCGTCAATAAAACACAATTGAGTTTCTCTGTAAAAAAAGAAACGACATTTAATGTTATTAGCTACGGTGTCTGTTTCTTTATTAATAATCCTTTTAAATAATTTTTACAAGTTTTACTTTAAGTTTTCTTTTATGACACGAAACGCCATGTTTTTTGACAGACCATAATTTATTTTTTTTCTCAATTTAAATGATGAGAATTCGAAAGATAATTATAATTTTCTTTACATCTCCCCTCCAAGAGAAGATAAAACAATGAGTTTGCTGACGCATATCACTTATTAAGCATAGGTAGGAGCCGGCGTTAACTTCGAGATGTGAAAAAAATTAGACTCTGACTTCTTATGATCAGTGTTGATCTCGTAGATTAAATTTGATATTTTTTTTGTAATCTCGTATGGACCAATTTTCAATTCATCAAGCTTCTTCCTATTTAATTTGTTACCATTCTCCACAAAAACAGTATCACCAACGTTTAATTCTACATGTTTTCGATTTTTGTCGTTACTGTTTTTGTTGTCATTATGTGATCTGATTGTATTTTCCAGAGCTCTTTTTCTCTCTTGGGATAAATCATAGTCGGTTATTTTTTGTTTCAGCTCATTATTTATGTTGACAGTTGATAGGACTACATTGCTCCTATTTTCAGAAAATCTTATTTGTTTTACATGAATTTATTATTATATTAGTCCACTAGTTTCGCTTATTACGCTATCAGGGATGTTATACCCACAATATTTATTGAACGCATTACTAAAACATTAACATTTTTTTGTTTTTTAGTGATTCTGTGTTAAATCGGTAGACCAACATATTTTTTCATCATTATATTAAAATGTCGAACAGCATAAGTTTTTTTGAAGACATTATGAATATATTTTATGTTTATATACATATATATAAAGATTCTGTAGGGTAGGTATTTCGACGTTGGATATCAATATGTATCTCCTAAAAGCCGATGAAATTAGAGTATTTGAATATGTTAATTAAAAACAATATATTGCGTTTATTTAAAACAAAATGTTGATTACTTTTTTCCCCGTGTTGGTTCGGTCTCCTTTGCAGAATAGACCATCTGTGTTCCTGCCAGGCAGCTCGTAACAGGCGAGCATAGGCTTATCGTCACTAACACCGTGACATCCTACTAGGTGGTAGAGTTTCGCAGCGACTCGCCCGGATTGGTACCACCGCCTTACCTATTCCTTACGCCATAACGTCATGACATGTTCCGGTTTGGAGGGTACGATAGCCGGTAAACTTACTTTTGCTCGAGGCCTAACATCTCGGCCTCAAGTTGACAATGCACCATTTCCACCTTTGGTGTCTCTAGACGGAGTGAATTTCTTACCATCAGGAAAACCGTCTGCTTGTTTACCTTCCATTATCATAAAAAAATAAAAAATAAATAAAAAAAAACATAACTTTTGACTACTTGGCTTCATTAAACAGCACCTGTTTAATTCCAGATTACGAAATATTCAATCAAATGAAAGATCTTCACTAAATTCTTTTAAGGCTGAGGAGGATGTTGACGAATCATATTCAAAGAAAAAGTTTTTTCGTCATCAAAAGAAGGTAACATTTAACCGAGAAGACAGTCGTAAGAAGTTTGAGATACCAGAACACGAATTTGAAGAGCGTTTTGAATTGAAACCGCCTCCAAAGCCTATATTTAATGGAACCCAACAGTTTAAAGACTGGTTTTTTCGGGATTCAGATGACGATTTAGAAGCAACTGAGAGTAGATATTTTAATCAAACTCAGGTAAATGTAAACAATTGTAATAGCTAAAACATTATAGAGATTTAATAGATGGTAGTAACACTAATCCACGTAGGGACCACCGCCTTACCTGTTCCTGCTGTCGTAATGACAATTTTCTGGTCCGAAGGGTTGAAGATTTGCATAATTGGCCTTACACCTGCCACAAGATAACGATGAATATACAACATCTATGGTGTTTATAGGCTATGGTTATCTATTATTAATAAGAGATTCGTGTGCTTGTTTGTTTTTTTACCACACAAAGTCTAATCTGCAACAAATAGATTACTCCGTGTTGGTCCTTTGCAGAATTGACCCTCTGCTTTCCTGCTAGGCAGCTCGTAAAAGGCGAGCATAGGCTTACCGTCACTTACACCATGACATCCTACTAGGTGGTAGAGTTTCGCAGCGACTCACCCGGATTGGTACCACCGCCTTACCTATTCCTGTCGCCATAACGTCCAATTCTTGCCGTTGACGTGTAAACTTACTTTTGGTCGATGCTTAACATGCCGGTCTCAGGTTGGTTTTGGTGTCTCTAGACGGCGTGAATTTCCTACCGAAAATCCGTCTGCTTGTTTGCCTTCCATTATTATAAAAAAAATCAACACTTTAATGGCACACAGGTAAAACATAGGTCGATCCGAGCAGCTACAAACCGTAAGGAACGTATATGGGACAATGGCGTTATCCCCTACGAAATCGACGGAAACTTTAGCGGGGCACACAAATCACTGTTCAAACAAGCGATGAGACACTGGGAGAATTTCACTTGCGTCAAATTTGTGGAACGAGACGCCGATCTACATAAAGATTATATCGTCTTCACAGAGAGGCCTTGCGGGTAAGTGAGTTTTAGGATGTTTAACATTCATTATGTTGGGTTCATTGCGGGGAAAGTGTGCACAGGTGTACTTTGTTGATGGAAATCAGTGGGATATCTATGCTTGAGTAAGTACAGTCAACCGTCATAAACTACTCATAGCATTATAATTATACTTGGTTTCTATCTTAGTTGGGTGTCTACTTGGATTAACGTTTTTTTCATACTACGTAAGCAAGCATACGCCTGTTGAAGAAAACGAATTTTCTGCCCACTTTATTCCGTCGGTATCTGTAAGAAAACTAGTTATTATTTTTAATAAAATTCCCTAACTCATGTCGGAGAAGCTGTGAGTCTTCCCAAAGCTTAGCTATAGATAAAAATATTCCAAACAAGAAAACACATAAATAAGTAAAGTCTAAAATTTGTTTATTAAACCAGATTTAAAAATATTGTCACGTCAATATCATCACTCCTAACTTAGCACCATACTGCACAATGTAGTTTATACCAAAGGGCAATCGTGGTAATTTTGTTGCGCCCTCGCTAAACTAATTTTAAGTTTTCGCTATCTTTTTTCAACAAAAGTGATAGACCGAGACAGAATACTTTTAGTGTTGTCCGATTAGTCTTTACACGACATTTCTACAGACTACCAAATATTACCATGAAAACCTTGCTTAAAAACATCACGAGCACAAAATATACCATCTCTTTT
>NJDC01006052.1:26430-37478 GCA_002245475.1 Calephelis virginiensis
ATTATATAGGCACTACCTGTTATTTATATTTGCCATTTACTAATAGGTTTGAAGTCGGTGCTAAGCCTTAAACTAATAATTATGTTTTAAGTAAGTGTTAAATTCGGTAGAACAGAATTTTTTACCTAACTTGCCACCAAAATCTACAGCGGTACTAATAACGCTGAGTAGATACCACAATGTAGAAATAGATAGAAAACCTACAAAATTCGCATTAAAATAAACAATGTTCACTTGGTAAAACCATAAGGTTCCACACAGTGCAGTTATGTTGCGATCGCAATTAAGCGAACTTATTCAGTCGGTACATGTCGAAAAAAAATTGTGATCGACAAAATTATAAAAAGTCGTAGCAGAAGTTTGCGACCTTACCACGCAGACTTCAACCATAGAAATGGTATGGAGATATGTAAAGAACAAACTGGCCTTGTTGCCAACTGCTAATTCCAGTCAGTAGCTAGATAATTTGTAAAAACCGCTAGATTTTCCGTGTTAACGTAAAAAACGTTGCTGGAAGTATAGCTGATTATAAGTGCTCAGTAGGTACGTACGTAATAAATTTAGCTACAAGTTTTATTAAATTGTAACTGCCCTCACTGAAAAATAGCTAGATCTGGCTATAAAATAATTAAGTTGGTAACACTGCAAACTGGGTAGATCGCACCTAAGCACGAATTTGAATGAAAAATTAGAAAAACTACAATAAATATTTGCTGAGTATGTATTGTACGGTTCAATGGAAAGAATATGTGAAATTTGTAATCAAAACGAGTTGTTTCTTGAATTGTACTGGGCATTAAAGTATCTTCACGCCCATATCCCCGAAGAGGTAGGCAGAGGTACAACCAAGGCACCCACGACTAGCCGAAGATACTAAGTCCCACAATGTGATAGATGGCCAGCCTATCGCCAACCGGGCACAATTCCAATCCCGACCAACATTTTTTTTTATTAGAAAATTGGAAAAATCCAATTTTCTTTTTGTTGGCCGACCCGGGATTCGAACCCGAGACCTCATGCAGTCAAGTCCAACACCCGGACCGCTAGACCACAGAGGCGATTAGGTGACTGGGCATTAATCTTATATTAAACCTTATTTTTACTTTAAATAAGTGTGCAGTCACAGTTTTAATCCAGGTATGATCTAATTCTATTCTATGGTTACAAGAACCCACGCCGAGAACTACGAGTAGTATACTAGTTATAACACAAACATCAGGCTAATCGCTAATCTACGTGATTCAATTATACAACCACGTTAGCTTTGTAACTTTTAATGGAATTATTTAGACGAGTTTCACTAATGTTGTTAGTTTAAATGTTCAAATATTATTTTAGGTACCTATTGGTTTTAACTTAAATTCAATTACTTATATTTGGAACTGGAATTGGGTTTCTCTTTATTTCGAAGTTATTGCTTGCATGATCGATAAAAAATAGAATATTATGTAATATATAGATTTAGAATCTGTAGATATATACATTATACACCGTGTAAATGACAGAGTAACGAAAACCATGGATTCTGTACATGATAGACATGCATATGTAGTTGGAATTTCGTGTCGGAAATTTTATGAATTTTTCAAAAATTTTTGTATTTTTTTTTTGTTTTCACTATTATTTCATTAGTACTATCTAACGCAACTCGATTTTCATTTAATATCTAATAAATAAAACAGCAATGTAATAACAGGTTAAAACATTGGAGGAAAATTTTCAAGATCCTTCAACATTAGGTACCTACCTGTTTGAATTCTAGGAAACGCGTTCGCGTAAATAGGTGTATTACATTTAACATTTAAAATCATAGTGAATCTTTCAATTAATGTTTACTGATTTTGTGCGATATGGCAGAAAATATCGGTCTGAACCAATATTAATTTGAATTATTTTAAAGTATCTTCACACCAAGATGTAGGCAGAGGCACAACCAGGGCACCCACGACTAGCCAAAGACACTAAGTCCCACAATATGATAGGTGGCAAGCTTATCGCCAACCGGGCACATGTCCAATCCCGGGAAACATTAAAATTTAAAATATGCATTTTCTAAGTTCGATCTTTTCGGATCGGAAGGGACCCGGGTTCGATCGCCGAATCGGGCAGCAACCCGACCCGGGGATCGAGCCCAGGACCTCATATAGTCAAGAACGACGCCGAACCGCTAGAACACTGAGGTGATTATTTTGTGTATTCCTCACTCACAAACCAACCTTTATGATTATAATAGGTCTAACACTTCAGTCACAGGACGCATCTACTGTTAAAATCTAATTCTTCTTAGTAATAAACGTTTATCTAAATTTGAATAATATGTTAAATATTCTTGAGAATGTTAAATTGTTCAAATTTGTAATGTGCATTCAAAATGGATTTTAAACTTTATGAAATGGATTTGCAGTTCAAATTGGTTTGATAGCGGTAATATATTGGAGAGCTAGCTCATTGTTCTAAAATTGAATATATTTCAGTGAGTTAAAGTTTTCGTAATGTCCTACTTATTTGTTCGTTCTGATATCCTTTGATATTCGTGGGTTATCGTACTGCGCTATAATATCCGTATACCGGTCTTAAAGGAGAACTCTTAAAAATTCTTAGAATGCTTAGGTAGCTCATACAAGTCGATATTGGTTAAAGAAGAAATTAAGGTAAGGTAAGTATGGCGTAATGGCGTTCACATAAGGAAAACATGGTGTATTTTTTATCTTATTTATTCAAAAATAAGAAAAATCACAAAGCCTTTAATTATCGAGTAATCAACAAACTAACAACAAAATCATATAAACTTAATCTACGAGTAGTAGGAAAACATTATAAAAAAACATGTTTTGGCGGCATTGCCCCTGACTTTGGGTAATGCCACTCAGGGTATGGGGTAATAACGCTCAAAAATGTTATTTGGAATATAACAAGTAAGAAACATTTTAATTAAAGAAATACTAATGAGATCAATATTATGAAATGAATCTAAAATCTATAATCAAAGATCAGAATCAACTGTACGTAAGATTAGCCTTTTTAAATTTAAAAAGTAAAGTTTAAAATATTTAAAATCAAATCAACTACAATTATTACCATAAAATAAATTACCATAAAATAAAATAAAAAATCTTATTATTATTAAAGTTGAGATCAATTATAAAGAATAATAATTTATTTTTGAACACATAAATCACAGATATATCCATCTGGCAAATCCCACCCTGAAGATATAGCATAAGCCCATAGGCTTAGGGCTGTAATCTGTGCACAGGCCGCAGGTAGTACAGCGATACCACAACTCATTGTTTTTTTCAAATTCTTCGCAAATAATACATTTTTTATGATTTTCTTTATCCAAATCCGTATCATCATTACTGTCATCGTCGCAAATATGCTCTTCATCTTCACTCTCTGAAGAACTGTCTTGTAAAATTTTTCTTTTGTAAAATTTTTGTTTCGTGTCTATTTTGTCTATTTTTTTCTTTGATAACTTTTTTTGATTTATCAACTTTTCCGGTTTTGTTGATTTTCACTATCTTTTCCTTTTTTTATCTTCTAAAATAGTTTTCATAGGAGTCGCAGCTAATATGGTAGCATGTTGCTTTCTCTTTCTTTGACCTCGCTTAGAAAATGGTGCAATAGTTGGTGTCGTTGCTATATCAGTAAAGGATACCGGAGTTATTACCTCATTAAAAACGTTTTGGTTAAAAGGAACTATCAAAACAGGTTCGAGGCATTGAATAATTATTTGATGGACCTGCCAAAGGAGATAAATGTCCTGTTACTATGGCCATGGCACCAAACTGCGCATTTTCGGAATTCTGGACATTTGGGTCTTGGTTTTCAGCAGATTGTTCCGATTGTTGTGCTATCAGCGATGCTGCCAGAAAATCTTGTTCACTAAAAACATTTGCGTTCAATGGGTAAATTCCTGTGCCACGAAAGCCAGATTCTGCTTTACTTATATTCGCAACTTGTACATATGCTTTATTGAAAAGACCTGCAACGTCGTATGGAGTTATTTTGAACATTAAATGCGTCTTCATGTGCCTGTTACATTCATGACTATAAGCATCTTTCAGCGGCCCGTAAAAAGACACATCTAACGGCTGTGTTATGTAGGAACTGTGTGACGGAATGGAAAGCATCGTGATATGGTTTTCCTTGCAAAAATTAAAAGCTTGAAGGGAAATATGAATGCTGTGATAGTCCAGAATTAGCAACACAGGTGATTATTGTGTAGGTTAAGCAAATGCTGTGAAATATTTGAGCCAAGTGACGAATAAATTTTCGTTAATCCAGCCATTTTTAGAGTTGGTCTATAATGCACAAGCTGGTCCATCTTTTTCTAATAAAGGTGTCATTCTCTGCCTGGCAAAAATAAACATGGGCGGTATAAAGTTACCAGCTGCACTCATCGATCATCATTCGACTCTTCTTTGTCCTTTTTCGGCGAGCAGTTTTCCTGGGTCTGTTACGTTAGTAATACCGGTTTTATCTGCGTTGTAAATATTGTTCGAAATAAACTTATGTTTTTCCATTACGTCACCAAGTGTATCATAGAAATGTGTTATTTCTTCATTGTTGAAAGAAGAAATTCTATTTTAGCTTGTCACTTCAGCTTTACGTATAGAAACTGAAGGATTACGTCTCATAAAGGCGTGTACCCAATCCAGTCCAGCTGTTTGGCTGCTGCGAACAAAATTGTTTTTGATATTGTAGAGCTCAGCATTTTTTTAAACAAGCTTACGCAAATCTGTGACATTGAGTCCATAATATAGTGAACCCAGCAACTTAACTTGTTCAGCAATTTCAGTTTCTTGATGTTGGATGAAAATAGGCTTGCGAACTAGTCTTGGGTTGTTCGTGTTTTCATGTTTTAAACGGCCTTTTAAGGTAGTGAATGGTATGTTATATTGTTGTGCTGCTTTTCTTTTCGACAAACCTCCTTCAATCGCAGTTTTAGCAGATTTAAGGTCCTCTTTGTTCCAAGCTGCTTTGGCAGTGGTCCTTTGACGTTTTCTTGTCATATCTACAATAATAAAAAAACAAATTACTAAGGGGTAATGGCGCTCAGATGAGTGGTTTAACCCCAAACTACCATTTTGTTATTAATTTAAAATTAAAATAAAACAAAGACACAATTGTTGAAGATTGATTCAAAAATCTAAAAATAGAATAAATTTAGTATCAGAAATGTTAATTTAATAATAAACAAGTATTAAAGTTTTGGACTTACCGACATAAAACACCTAACCTAAAGTTCGATCGATGCGGCCTCAAACATAAAAACGCACTTCACGGTCACAGGACGCGAGCTGAATGACCGTGTTCGCTGTCTGTTAGAAGCCCCCTCCCCTCACACTTCACGCAACGCGGTGTGTCGCTATGTTTAGGTATTTATTATTAGGTAGGACTGAGTTACAAAAGTGAGCACCATTACCCAGTGAGCGCCATTCCCCCTGCTTACCCTACTTTCGCAAAATTCTTTTGCTTTTTATTGTAACTGGATTAGAAGTAAAGTATTCTAAGTTTTCCTTGCTTATAGCATCTTCACGTCCATATCTCCGAAGAGGTAGGCAGAGGTACAACCAAGGCACCCACGACTAGCCGAAGACACTAAGTCCCACAATGTGATAGGTGGCAAGCCTATCGTCAAACGGGCACATTTACAATCCCGACCAACATTTTTTTTTAATTCGAAAATTGGAAAAATCCAATTTTCTTTTTGTTGGCCATCCCGGGATTCGAACCCAGGACCTCATGCAGTCAAATCCAACACCCGAACCGCTAGACCACAGAGGCGATATCCTTGCTTATAGCAGGGCTAAAAATTAAGCTCTAAATTTTTGTTTGATTGTAGCTGGGTTACATCTTCAATATATATTCTAATAAAGTGCATTTGCCTTTAGCAATGCCAAAAATATAAAGGTTTCTAAATTATCTATTACCTGCAGCTTGATTTGAAAATTAAGCTATATTGATTTTTCTTTACCTGTAGCTGGACTAAAAGTTAATTGATATTTTTAATATTTCTTTACTTGCAGCTGGGTAAAAATTAGTTTTTACTCATGTGCATTTAGTTGTGCAGGAAGTTTTTATTTAGTGTATTTTAAATTTTGCCTTATTTGTAGGTTGTAGCTAGGTTTAAAGTTAAGTACAGTACTACTATTTAAATTATGTGCTTCGGCTTTACACTTTTTGCCCTTTTTACAGTTTATGCTTTTATTTTTAAATTGGCTGACATAATATCTACATCTGAATGTTCCTTGCTGGGTAGCAATTTAAGTTTTATTTTTCTTCCCTTTCGCTAGGTTAATAGTTAACATTCTTAATATTTCCTTGCTAGTGGCTGAGTAAAAATTAATTATTCTAAAACTTCTTTTGTTTATAGCTCGGCCAAAAGTTATATATTCTAAAGATATCCTTAATTGTAGCTAAGTTAAAAGCTAGGTTTCTTAAATTTTTTTGGCTATTAGTTGGACTAAAAGATAAGTTCTAAAGTTATCCTTGTTTGTCTCTAGATAAATATTATGAATTCCCAAGATCTTAATTGTAGCTAAGTATGTGTTCTAAGTTTTTCCTTTCTTGTACCTGAGCTAAAAAAGTATTCTTTGCTCGTAGCTGGGTTAAAAGATAAGTATTCTAAAGTTTACCTTGTTAGTTGGACTAAATATGTTCTAAAATATCTTTCCGGTAGCTTTTAAAAAGTTACGATTAAACAGTTGGCGTTTATTAGGGCCGGCCCCAGGGTTGGGCGGACCGGGAGGCTTTTTTCTAATCAATATTAGGAAAAGTATCAAAACGTGTAATACAAGAAACGTCGCAAAGCAGCTATATAAGGAAGAGCTTAACATTCTATTACAAGTTACAAATTGAGTAATATAGCTATCAAAGTTTAGTTAGGAACATGAATTGAACGTCCAATTGCTTGTACAAATTCAAGACTCAATAGCTTCGGTATTAACATACAACATTGGAATTGAATTATCGGCCTCTTGCAAGTTGATAGCGTGGATTACGTACAAACTCCCAAATTAATTTTCATTAATCCTATTTGAATGTCTGGAATTGAAGTTGTGAAAACTTTGAAGGTTTAGTACATCTTTAAGTCTTACCTACGTCATGTTTGTGGGTTGTTCTTCGCGCATAAATGTCAGCACTTGCTTAAATTTTGTTTCCATTTGATTTAACTTTAAACTTTTGATTAGATTTGAAGCTTAGTATAGTTTATTTGGCGTTTCGCAACATAATATCGTGTCTAACTAAGATAGTCGTTTTATTGGTGGTTCTTTTTTCTCTTTATTTATTTCGAGACTTTAGTCTACAGTGGACATGTCCCATTGTAACCTAAGAACAATATCATGCTGAGTTTCTTTCGCCGGGTCTTCTCAGTGTGTGGCCGCGATTCCGATCCGGTGGTAGTTTATAAAAATGTCGACGCGCACAAATACCACTTGTATGGTTCAAGTGAATAAAGATTTTTCTGATTCTGATGCAACTTATTCTAGAAACAGATTATTGAAAAATATAAATCCGCTTTGGATAATAAATCATTTACCATGTCGAATCATCTATTCTCACGTGTACACATGAGATATAGATAACTAAACATTTCAGGGGAAGGCGCCGATAGAACAGTATTAAATAGTCCCACATTTATTTGTGGTTGTAATCTGTTTAATAATAATCTCTAGAGCTATATTTTTAATGGATATGACATCAGTCAAGCAGTCTCCTAATTATAGGAGACGACTGTGCCTATTGTTGTATGTATGGTTGCATCTTACAGACAGGAAAGCCGTAAAGACAGCGTTAATGTTATAGGTGCGTTGATGTACCGTGGTCGGATTATAAGTTCTGTGTGCAAGTCCATAATTTCTGGGTGCAAGTCCATATACCCTATCCTCAGGGCTAAAACTATCAGCGTTAAGTCTTTTGCAAGAACAAGTTTATCAGCCGCCCTCTCCCAAAGACCAGACCACGACAGAGCACTAAGGTTAGGGCTGTAGAAACAGTAAGGCGCTAGTACTAATTCGGGGGAGCCATCTTAGCGAGGGTATTATTGTCAAATGAGCTGCCGCTCACCTTTCAGCATTTAGTTTATAAGAACTGTACATATCACAATAGAATTGTAGTCCTTCCTTTTCCGAGCTACATGGTGGAAAAGAAATAGAGAACATTACTACTATTTAAATTATGTGCTTCGGTTTTACACTTTCAACTTTTATTTTTAAAATGGGCAGACCTAATCTAAATTTAAGCGAAATTATTAATTATGTGTAATAACAACTCTATATATAGATATCTGTGGTCTAGCGGTTCAGGTGTTGGACTTGACTGCATGAGGTACCGGGTTCGAATCCCGGGTCGGGCAACAAAAAGAATATTTGAGTTTTCCAATTTTCTAATTTATAAAAAATGTTGCTCGGGATTATTAATTTGATATATGCCCGGTTGGCGATAGGCATTGTGGGACTTCGGCTAGTCGTGGGTGCCTTGGTCGTACCTCTGCCTACCTCTTCGGGGATATGGGCGTGAAGATACCTTTTTTATCTTCAAAATGCATTCGGATTTCCGAAGCTTGACAAATATATTCGAATTGCATTTTAATAGTACTATTGTACCTATAGGTTAGGCAGTGAATACGCCTTTAACGTAAATACAGTCTGAACTTTTCGCCTTTTACGACCATTATGGCGGAAAAACCATTTAGTACCTACAGTAGAAATACAGGCCGTATTTGTCGGCTCTTACAAGCTACAAGGTGAGAAAGCAATACTGTACCTACACCAGAAATACAGGCCTTATTTTCCGACTATACGAAATACGAAATACGAATGCAATACAGCTAAAAGTAATAAGCAACTTAGCTAATCAACATCAGAAACACAAGGCGTATTTTTCGCCTTTTAAGAGCTATTAGTAGGAAAGCGGTAAGGTACTGCAGAAATACCAATAAATCGTCATGATGTGTACCGGTTTGGAGGGTTAGGTAGCCGGTAAACTTACTTTTGCTCAAGGCCTAACATCCCGGCCTCAGGTTGGCAACGCACCATTACCACCTTTGGTGTCTCTAGGCGGCATGAATTTCTTACCATCAGGAAATCCATCTGCTTGTTTGCCTTCCAATAACATAAAAAAATCAATATAAATATATAATAGCCCTGGACAAGTTATGCAAATTGATTTTAATTATTGTAACACATAAATACTTAATTGTAATACTAAATTTAGTATATAGATACCAAATTAAGTTTAATAATCAACCAACCCGGAAATGCAGATATCTAAATGTTCATAACAAATGCCTGTCTCTGTCAGGAATCGAACCCGAGCCTTGCGGTTAGTCAGTGGAGTTAGACGTGTACGCTAGCTCCTCAACCATTGAGAAAGTACACAGGCCGTACTTTTCGCCTTTTACGAGTTACACGGTAGGAAAGCTATATAGTATCTATAGAAGAAATATAGGCCATACCTACTACATTAAGGAGCTCAAACAACAACTTGATTTTTTTGTATGAAATAAAAATTAAAACTCCGTTTTAAACATTAAGGAGCCCGAAACTAAAATAAATAAATATCCCTTGACAAGTTACAGAAATTGAATCTAGCCCCAAAGTAAGCAAATTATATGCTTGTGTTATGTGTGTTAGTCAACGATACTAATACATATAAATACTTAAATATATACCAGAATTGGTCAGTGTAGTTAGGCGTGTACGCTAACCACTCGACTAATGATTTTTTTGACTGAAATAAAAGTTGTAACTTTGTTATAAATAGCTTTTTATCCTCAAGATAAGACAACGATGGCTAGGTCAACTCGACCCTAATTTAAGTACTTCCAATATCCTTTCACATATTTCTAAAGACGATCCGTTTTGAGTGCACTTAATATTGAGAGGGATATAAAAGATCTTCAAAGTACAATATGATTTGTATTACGATATTTATTACTAGCTGTCCCGGCGAACTTTGTTCCACCCGTTCTGTTTATATGGGAAAACTTAAAATGTTGTTTTTCCTAGTTTCATCGTATTTTTTCTTTTTTCTCAACTTTTAAACCTTTCCTGGACTTCCATAAATAATTTAAGACTAAAATTAGCCAGAACCGTCCAGCTGTTCTCGAGTTTTAATGAAACTAACGAATAGCAATTGATTTTTATATACAGGGTGCCACCAGGGTAAATCCTTAGGTCAGTCCCATGGGATGCAGAGCGTGGTGGCCATACGCAATGTAAACACTGTAAAAACATTTAAAAAAGTCTAAAAAAATTTCTCTTTTGCAGTTACATTAAGCGTACAGTAAACCTAGGTATAGGCTTTACCTGGATTATTTTACGGCACCGTTAGTAGAAGTAGGATTGCAAACACCGATAACGTCATTTTATTATACTAATGTTTTTTTATTTTATTTTTTAGAATAACAAAAAAAATGCTATATGTTATTGAAATTTGTTGTACATGATATGAAAAAAACAAACACTAAATTAAGATTCATGTAAAAATACATTACCATATAATTAATATTATAAATGCGAAACTCTGTTTGTTGCTCTTTCAGGGCCAAACCACCGAACCGATTTTGAAGAAATTTGATATGCTTATAGCTAAAAGACCGAATTCAAAAGTAGGCTATTTTTATAAATCAATCCCTAAATTTATAATGTCTGATGAAATTTTAACTATTCTATGCTGATAAAGTCGCGGGCAATTAGCTGTTTGCTAAAAAACACAAATGTAAAAATAAATACAACTGGATATTTGTTTGTTTGTTCTTTCGTTATTTGTTCGTTCGTCAGTAAGACGAAGGAAATCTGCATTTGCCAAAAGACAATTTACTAGCCAATCGGCTCATATTTATAACAAGATTAATAAATCACTTAACATTTATCCAAAACATATTTACACTTGTAAAATTATTTTAACAAATTGGCTAAAAAATCTAAATCGGAGACAGAATCTTTAATCATCCCGGTAAATAAATTAATTTAATTTCATTTCATTCAGTAAAATAATTAATATTACAACACAACAAAATAAAATAGCATAAAAATAAC
>NJDC01006052.1:38215-50047 GCA_002245475.1 Calephelis virginiensis
TCGAAGATGTACATATTAGGTATGAACAAAATACCAAGATGTTGCTATGTTGAAAGATTCATTATACTTACCTACCATTAGATATTCGCTCTCTTTAAATAGGTTGTTGTTTTGTCCTTGAAATTTCTTTTTAGGTAGAAAAAAGATTTGATTAAAAATTTCTAAAAATCTGATACAGCTAAAACTTACACCTTATACTGTTTTTTTTATAATTCTAGATACTCTCACCTCTGTGGTCTAGCGGTTCAGTTGTTGGACTTGACTGCATGAGGTCCCGGGTTCGAATCCCGGGTCGGGCAACAAAAAGAAAATTGGGTTTTTCCAATTTTCTAATAAAAAAAAAATGTTGCTCGGGATAGGATATGTGCCCGGTTGGCGATAGGCTTGCCACCTATCACATTGTGGGACTTAGTATCTTCGGCTAGTAGTGGGTGCCCTGGTTGTGCCTCTGCCTACCTCTTCGGGGATATGGGCGTGAAGATACTTTTTTTTTAGATACTCTCACTCTTTAGAAAATTATGATAGTGTTATAGTATTGGTTCATAATGAAAATTGATTTATCAAAAACGAATTTAAAATTTTATCAGTAGCGTGATTTTTAAATCTCAATTTCATGCAAATTGGAATTTAAAATCTGGTTTGTGTCATTTTGAACAATACTACTTGCTACTAGTGAAATATTAACATTAAGTCGTTAATACACAATAAATTATTACATCAAATTCGTTGAATTTTTAAGAACTTTATTTTAATAATTAACTGGTCAAGGGTACAAATAAATAAATAAATATACCTGGGCAAGTTACACAAATTGAATCTAATCCCAAAGTAAGCAAGTTATATGCTTGTGTTATTGGGGTTAGTCAACGATACTAATACATAGAAATACTTAAATAGATACTAGAATAAATTTAATAAACACCCAGACCTGGAAATGCAGACATTTAGATGTTCATAACATCACATGTCGGGAATCGAACCCGAGCCTCTCGGTAAGTCGGTGTAGTTAGGGGTGTACGCTAGCCACTCGACCAACGAGGCGGTCAAAGCGGCACGAACCCGATTCCAAATTCCAATTTGCTTGAAATTGGGATTCCAGAGTAACCCATCTTATCAGTAATTAATTGTCATACTTGTGCAAGCTGTAAATTGATAGAAAATCAGATTCATAAAACTCTTCATAAGTTCGCTGCTTATGTCATAAAAAAATATTTTTTTTTGTGATAGGATAGTGGACGGCTCTCCTGATGGTAAAAATAACCGTAGCCTACATACAGATACCGTAGATATTGTACAACCAAATCTACAGGTTACCCTACCATCAGGATTTAGCCATTAGGCATTATTAAGGCATTCGAACAAGTTATATCAAGGCAATCTACCACTGACAATCTCTATTGAGAGAGCTATGCTCGGTGTTTCTCTGCGAGATATGATCCATAGTTCGGTGATCCGTAAGAGAACGAGAGTAAGCGATATAGTCCAGAAAGTTAGCACGCTGAAGTGGCAATGGGCAGGCCACATTGCTCGCAGAACCGACAACCGTTGGGGAAGAAAGGTTCTTGAGTGGCGGCCCCACACCGGAGGACGTAGTGTTGGACGACCTCCCACTCGGTAGACTGATGATCTGGTTAAAGTCGCAGGGAGACGCTGGTTACAAGCGGCTGGTGACCGTGACTTGTGGCGCTCTTTGAGGGAGGCCTATGTCCAGCTGTGGACGTCCTCCAGCTGATGATGATAATGATGAATCTACTACCAGTGGTATTTTAATAATAATGACCCATTTGACTTTTGTTCAACTAATTGTTGCCTGGAAGAAGGGTAGATGGCCTTCCGCATACGGGCGGAAAATATGCCATATTTCTAAGTACCTAAATGTTTCTATTTGCCGTTTTTAAGTGTAAATATTGGAACCAAAAATACCTTGGTATTTACCAGATCAGATTTGTAAACATAGGCTACTTTTATTACGAATCCGATACGAATAACCTGTAACAGACGGATGAAGCCACAAAGAATAGGTTTGAGACCTTAAGTAGGTAAAAATTGTTAAATCACTTTGTCATAGATTTTCTACAAAATTTTGTTGTCATGTGACATATTATTTGGTTGTTATTCTAGCTCGATGATATTTCAAATGTTTTCCTCATTTATATTATTTTGTTATCCCTAACCTTAGCGAATAAGCTGACATTGTTACAAATGTTAAACCTTTTGTTGCCCATGTTAACTTTCATGTTCACGAAAAACATGAAAATAGAATTATAACTTGATTTTCTTTCCTTGCATAAAATAT
Organism: Calephelis virginiensis; assembly: GCA_002245475.1. NCBI lineage: Eukaryota > Metazoa > Arthropoda > Insecta > Lepidoptera > Riodinidae > Calephelis > Calephelis virginiensis. The sequence goes on from NJDC01006052.1 coordinate 40,512, forward strand.
ATACATATTATGTTGCGTGTATTAGAATAGTTATCTAAAGTTGATTGTTATTGGCAAATGGGGATGAAAAAAATGTCATTCCCGGATCTATTTGTTAAACTATGAATACATATTTTATTTTATCACTTGCCCGGGGCTTAGGTTAAGTTTCTGTACATTTTAAAGAACAAAAAAAATCGCCCAGACAGGATTTAAACCTGTTAGAGCATTCGTCTAAAGCCGACGCTCTAACCATTTGAGCTACTGAGGATTCAAGTCCCATGACGAAATTTTTTAATTCCTTTCTTTACCGTTAACACAAGTAGCTATGTCCTATAGATACATAGTTCTGAGCCCTTACCATAAGTTACGGCTTCTCAAGTGAACTACATACTACCGCCTCTATAAAATATTTGTATGAAAACTTTGAACAGCGCCTTTATTGGTGACTAAGGGAAACACACTTATAGAGCAAAAGTGTCATAGATTTTGACATGTAACTTATTGAACGTAATTTATACCAACTCATGGTTCAATTTATACCAACTCTGACTACCTACTAATGAGTTTATCGTTACAGATGAAATTCACATTTATAATGGTCATAACTTTCGTTTTCCTCAAGGCATTTTTTAGCACTTGCCCTGTGCTTGGGTTGAATTTCTATAAATTTTAAATAAAGAAAATATTTTAATTAAAAATGTTTCTTCAGGTCAGGAGTACAACTTTAACAAACTTACTGAAGAGGAGGTGAACTCTCTAGGACAGACGTATGACTATGACTCCATAATGCATTACGCAAGAAACACCTTCAGTAGAGGAACCTATCTGGATACTATTCTTCCGTTAGAGGTGCACGGGAAGAAGAGACCAGAGATCGGGCAAAGGGTCAGGCTTAGCGCCAGCGATATTGCTCAAACCAATTTACTATACAAATGTGCAAGTAAGTTTCAATTACTTCTTTCTGTTCATCTTATCTTTTTTAACTTTTAATTTTTATACCAGTTGGTAGAGAAAGATATGGACATAACATTATGTTTCCCTTAGATTACATTATAGCAATCTTTTTTTAACCGTTAACACTAAGTGTTAAAATAAATGTAACTGGTAGGGTGTAGTTAAAACGGCAACATAATAATTGAATTTGTAACTATTTCAACAAAAAACCTTTACTGTACGTTAGAATGTTAGATGCTAAGTGAATCTTGTGCACACCGTGTATCGTATAAAAGGTACCACCATTAAAACTTTTCGGGCATTTTAGATTACAGCCTCAAATGGCACTCAACAGTGAAAATTTATGACACCACTTAAAGTGTTAACCACCCCTTAGATTTTTCGCGCTGCAACTTTTATGTTTATTTCATTTTATTAATTATTTACTACTCCAAAAAACCGGTTTGCACTCCGATATTGCCGGCAGAAGTGAAAACTTGAATATTAACGTTGTGATATTTTGGAATGGTTAGGGAATAATATTGCACGAATTGCTTTAATCTTCAGTATGAAAGTATTATCACTTATGTGGTAGAATACAACATTCATTTTTTCCGCTATTGTATACAAACATGACAACACGAACATTCCCTGCCATTCAAGCGCCCGGCGCCGTCTTACGAATTTTTTGTCTTACAAATAAGGTCACGTGTCCTGACGCGAGTTTAGAAGTTTCTACCCATTCTAAAAAAATGTGCGCAACGCCGCTAAAGAAGTTTTCACTTCAAAAACAAGTATAAGTGATATAAATATATTTATTATTTTTTCTTATTAGAACTGCCACAAAGACTCAATTAATCTTGTGCTGTAGACCTGTCAGTGTTAGACTTATGTCTGTCAGAACCTAAGTAGAATACATTATCTTCAGAGGTAAAACGTTTCTGTGAAGGTTAACATTGCTGCCGGGCAACAACCCTTAAACTATCTTATATCTTTAAACGTGTAATTCTTGTACTACATATTCTGAATCTCGGAAACAGTTCCACTGATTTTCATGAAGCTTAATACACAGGGGGGTTTAAGGGTTAGAAATTGATCTAGCTAGGTTTAATTTTTAAAACTTAGCAAATTTGGTGAAATTTGGAGACAGCTGATTCATATTTATTTTTAATAAATTTGAATCAGCCCTAACGTTAACGTTCCTCCAACAGTAAATGTTCAAGAAAAATAATATGCCTCCTTAAGCAATAGTTATTACTCGCCCCGAGCGTCAGCAGCTATAGATAAAAACCAAACAAAATGTGAAAAAAAAATCAATATTATGACAAATCCTATCTAATTGCATATCGGTTTACAAATAAAAAAAACCGAATCGAAATCAATAAATCCGTTCAAAAGTTATGACGCCACAGACACACGCGCGCGCGCCATACTTTTTTAACATAACAAATTACCATAACAACTTTTCCCCATCGAGGGTTAGAAATTGTGCGATTCTTTTCATATTCATACTGACTTAACTTTATGTATGCAGAATGCGGGAAGACATTCCTTGGAAATTCGGGATGGTTCAACTCTCCGGGGTGGGGCTCGGAGAGTCCACCGGCGACAGCTGAGCGCTGCGAGTGGCGGATCGTTGCCACTCATGGAGAGCGAGTCGTGCTTAACATCACAGGTAACAAGGTTCAGTTTATTTTTCACATCAAGCATCTCCATAACAGTATTCCTAAAAAGGTAGAGAAGAGGTACAACTAGGGCACCCACGATTACTATACCTATATAGGTACTAACGAGTCCCTTGCTGTGAAAGGAGGCGAACTTATTGCCGATCGGGCACCTACCCAATCCTATTCTTAAATAATATGTAATATTCTCATAAATTTTCTTAAAAATCTCAAACATGGCAAAGCATACGCAATACCGAAGGACAGATTCGTTATTCATGATTCGTTATTATGTTTTGAAAGTGTGGTTATATGACAAAATACTTTTCTGTGCCTTTACGTCTATACCTCTGTCATCTTATTAATAAATGTGGTGTAGGGTAGGTGTAAGATTAAGTTGATATTATAGTCTGCATTACATTGTAATAACAACTATAATACCAGGTTAAACCTTGGAGTACTTTACTCCGTGCTTATTAATAAGGCAACTGGAGTTTAGTCGTCTAATGTTGTACTTGACTTCATGAGATTCGATTCCCGGGTCAGGCAAAAAAATTAAATGTGTTTGTTGAATTTCCTAATAAAAACAATGTTGGATTTTAAACTTAAATCGTCGCGAATTAATAACATTTTTAATTATTTATACGGGATACTCACGATCTCTTTTTATACAAATAAAATAAAAAGAGATCGTGAGTATCCCGTATAAATAATTAAAAATTAGTGTCTGCGGATTCTAATGGGAACTCTATCCTCCGCTTTCTTCTCTCCCTGCTAGGGGATGCGGGCGTGAAGAAGTTTTATTACACAATCCCTCTAAATAAAACCGTTTTATCCTCATTAATTAACGTTGCAATATAGATATGTATTGAACATGGGATCTGTAAAGAGCAACCTAAGCAAAGTGGAGTGTTTGCCCGCGGCGAAGAGGGTTCCGATTTGTAAAGCATCTCTTGATCCCTCCCCAAACGAGATCCGACTTTAATTTTGCTGAAACGCTCATAAATATATTTTGTAAAAGAATTTGTGGGCATACTTGTACTGATAGACTGGCTGTTGCATACAGTTCTGCTCGCATTTTAACACTTTCAGACTTTTAAGTGGGAACCATTTAAGCAATGTTAACTTAAGCCGTCTTGGTCCGGGTTCCCCCGTGTCGGTCCGGGCTTCTTCGCAGAATAGACCATCTGCCTTTTTGCCGCAGCTCGTAAAAGGCGAGCATAGGCTTACCGTCACTAACAACGTGACATATGACTAGATGGTAGAGTTTCGCAGCGACACAGCCTTACCTATTCCTGACGCAGTAACGTCATGACGTGTTCCGGTTCGGAGGGTAAGGTAGCCGGTAAACTTACTTTTGCTCGGGGCTTAACATCGCGGCCTCAGGTTGGCAGCGCACCATTACCACCTTTGGTGTCTCTAGGTGGCGGGAATTTTTTACCATCAGGAAATCTGTCTTGTTTGCCTTCCAATGTCATAAAAAAATCTCAATTTATACTTTTAATTTATTATACTATAGAAAATAAGTGCTTAAAATAAACAAAAATTTGCATTTACAAATTTCCAATTATCAAAATATCCACTAATGAGAGTATTAAATACGAGTAAATACTAACGCAGTACCACACTTAAATTACTCAACTTACTTTACTGGTAGTTGGACTTGTAAACATACGTAATGCCACAGAACAGTCAAGAGGTTTAGGCATGATGAATATCAGTGTCTTTAGCTGGACATGCATTTTTTTTTAATTATTTTAGTATTTGTGATAAACGGGGATCAGCTTCTTGAAGTTTTTACTTGAGAGTCCGAGTTAAAAAGAAGAGTTTGTTACGCTATTACTCGGACAATAATAAACTGATTTTAATGAATCTGTTTAAAAAAGATAGTTCATGATGATCCGGCTAATGGTTTATGAGTTATATATACATAATTTTCTAATAAACAAAACTACTAGTGGGATACTGATAAAATTTATGAGGGACTATCTCAAAATCCTAAGCTATCTTTCGAGAAAAGAATGTTCGAACCGCAATGTGATCATAAAATGCTTAGAATCGGATTTCTGTAGTTTTACTGTGTTTAAATTATTTCAACAATTTTTAAATGCAAATAAATAGAAGAACTTTTTAATGGTAGGAAATAAATTCTTATAAACACCAAAGGATCGTTGCTAGATGCATAAGTCAACCCAATGGTTACTTGCTTTGGATTTACCGGCTTACCAGAACACGACAATGGCAACTGACGCTAAATGACAGGAATAGATAGGAAAAAAGTAACATGTTGGGTAAGTTTTCGTGAACTCTATGAACTTTCAAGCTTTTTACAGGTCGCATTTTTTAAAAGATCCCAGAATCAATATCAATTAATTACGTGCTAAAATTGAAGAGAATATTTCTACAAAATAGCATTACTCTATAACAACTTAAATAATTTACTTGTGCATTATCATTCACTGTGCATTCTTAATCGATTAAGAGCATACTTGGAGTCCCAAAAGTTCTTTAATTTTTATGCTCGTTTCGTGTAGTAACGAAAGAGCTAGGTGTCTAATTTTCTGTTAAAAACAATAACATTTATTATGTTCACGGTGTGGAAAGTTTTTTTAAAGAAAAATATTTGTTTCTTTAAATCTTGCTCTTCCATTGAATATTAAGTGGGTTCCTGAATATATTATGATCTAAGATAAAAAGGAACAATAGGTTGCATATAACGGATAAACTAATCCAGAATTAAAACAATAAACTGTTATAATATTATGCATCATAATGTTCAGAAGTACACTACAATAACTCTTTATTGTGTATTAAATATAGAGAAATTACAAATACATCAAATATTTCTGTATATTAGATATAAAAACATATTATAACAAAATACAAACAATTTTTAATGCGGAAAAGTTCTAAAACGAAACTATAACATAAAGTATTGAATAGCAAAATTATTTTCGTCAGGAACTGTCATTGTGTTCTACAATATAAATGTAATTTAAGCGGAAATGTGAAAAAGATCTAACGCTTCAGGGAAGATTTCCCAAAAAGGTAAAAATACTTTGCACTACAAGTTTCCAAACTTTTTCAGAAACATTTAACTTTTGATACCCTTGTTTGAAATAAGTGAAAGTATGAATCATGTAACGGTCACTGAAATAAGTTACGAGAAATTTCCGAAAAAAAAGTCCGGATTTTCGGCGGAAAATTGCAAATTAAATAATTTTGTTTGGATTTAAGTACGGATAACCGCAAAGTTACGCCTTCTTCTATCAATTTTTTTAGAAAAAAAATGATCAAATAAGCTATAAAAATATTGACATTTAATAATAAATATACCAATATTTTTTAACAAAAGATATATAGTAAACGGTAAAAGTAGTAGGAGACAGGCGACAAAAGTAAAAGCAAAAATATATTTTCCTTGAAGTTACTTCAAAACTTGTCATATCACAGAGAACTTATAATCATGACTTACCAAAAAAATTTCAATGCGGTGAAAAACTTTTTACAGCAAAAAATTAGGATACAAAATTAAATCATTCGACTCTTGGGCTAAGTGTTACATGTCTGTGTGAATTTCAGCTTATTTGCAAAGCGATACCGGAGAATCTGGGGGCAAATCTTATAAATACTTAAAATGCTTTCATTTTTTAGATTGTTTTATACTGGAAGCCTTACTGACTGATACATTGTTAGTCTCACCCACTGAGTAATCTGTTTGATATTCAGAAAAAGATTCAAATAAATAACTTATACCGATAGATGAATAGATATATAACATATACAGATAGATACAGTTATTTGTAAGTATTATTCTTCGTCATAATAAGTAAATAAGGAATATTAGTGGAAATTAAAGAGTGGATTTGAGCCTAAATTGATGTACTTCAGAACTCAAAGCTACGCTACGCTACTTTACAGCAAAATAAAAATGTCGTAATACTATTGTAATATTAGGTACTATATTTCAGTATTAAACTTAAATCAGAACATGAAAAAATATTTAAGATTACATTTGGTATAATTATGGTAGTTAATAACCACGTTTATTGGAAAACATTTGACAGCGTCAACTCTTAAAACTAGCACACACTCACACACACACTCTAAGCTTATAGATATTTTTAACAATAGCAGGTATATTCTCTGCTGGCTGATTTTGATCAAATATAACTCAGATTTCAAGACGGGCTTCATCATTCAAATATTTCAGAATTGATCTAAATTGTTACAATGGAAGGCCTATTGTGCCAGTGCACCGGCAATATCCTCTAAACCTGATATAATAGAATCATTATGATGGTCGAAATAGGTAAGTAAGGTAAGATCTCTATCCGGGAATGTTATACAAAATTCTGCCACGAGTGGTCTTATTGATATTGACCTAAATTTTAACAAGTGCTTGCCTCTTATGACCTGCCTGGCAGATGTTCTACGCAGCAGACCCAGACTAACAAGGAAAAATGTTAAAGCGTTTCATTAGCATAGTCACTGACTACTAGTCAGTCCTTCATAGCCCTCCTTACTCTTTCTAGCAAACAAAACTTTATTGCGAACCATTGTTGTGGTGGTAGATCCCCTTTTCAAATTGGTCACACTGGTTTATGTTTCGTTAAACTACATTAGTTTGCTTTTCTATACTAGAGAAGCTTTTAATAAATGGTGGTTATCGATCTCTTTAATTACATGGTAGTGTGAACAGTTCCTGTACTCTAGTCGTGTTCATTACTGCGTTGCGTTTGCGGTAGAGACTTACGTACATGTTTAATTAAAAACGCACGCTAATTGGACTCAACCGCATCCGTCGTCATTAATTACCTAGGACCAAAAATGATTTATATTTTAGTCCTTTTTTAGGTTTCAAATCATGGTAAAATGCTTACATTTTAGCAGGCGACGGTTCTTGAGCTATCTATTAACTAACTTAGACACTATCTATTATATCTATTAACTAACTTAGACACTAATCTGTAAAAAATACTCTAGTAGAATTATATACTGCGAGCAAAAATTTAAAAGTTTTATAATTTTTTAGATAAGTGTAAGTACTTGTAAAGTTGGGGTTAATATTTGAGTGTATTGTTAAAATGTGGCTGATTTTAATTCTGTGAAAATGTATACTCAGCCCAATAAAATTACCAATAAAAACTTTTTTATTGCTCTGAGGCATCACACATCTCGAAGGCATGCTAACTCAGATAAGTACCAGAATATGTCGATGTTCCAAATGGTTTATCGTCATTTAAATCTAGAGCAATAAAATATCTTAGTTTCAACTGTTTAATTATCTGTTTATTTATCTTAGTTTAATTTTTCAGTATGGAGATTATAATGTTTAGAATGATTTAGCTTGTAACGCCTTGGGTTTTTTATCTGTTGTGTTACTTAAATAAATCAAATAATAATAATAATTTAACTACAGGAAAATAAAAATAAATGATGGAGGAGATAAGCTCGTTTTGCAAGGATTCCATAATATATTTTCTACGTTAAATGACGAACAAAGTGAAAAATACATAAATAAATAAATAAATATCCCTGACAAGTTACACAAATTGAAACTAACCCTAAAGTAAGAAAATTATACGCTTGAGTTGTAGGTGCTAGTCAGTGATTCTGATACATAGAAATACTTTAATAGATACCAGAATTAATTTAATAAACAGCCAGACCCTGAAATACAGACATCTAAAATATGTTCATCACACAAATGCCTGCCCCTGTCCGCGTCAAGAATCGAACCCGAGTCTCGCAGTTGGTCTGTGTAGTTCGGCGTGTACGCTAGCCACTCGACCAACGAGGCGGTCATAAAAAATACAAAAATGATATTGCAAAAGTGATAAAGATGTAAATATTATATAGCCTATATTATAGTTTATTTATTTCTTTTTCTTACACTTGTTTCATTTACATTCACAACATCTACATATACATAATATGACTGTGAATAAATAAACTTTACTGGCAAATATACAAATGTCAATAAATGTATGTAAATATTACATAAATATGTACATGTGACTTCATAGATTAAATTAAACACGTATTAGACCGTAACATAAAGACATGGGTAAGAGTGTTTTATCATGACAGAAACAATTCTTATAAGATAAAGATTTATCGAAGACGTAATTTTATAATTTAAAAAATAGGACCATTATATAACAACGAAAGAAGAGGCAGCATGGCCAAAAGTCTTAGCCTGTCTCAGGAGGACAAACTGATTTAAAAGAGGAAGCAAGATATTATGAATATGAATTGAACTCTAGGAGTTTTTGGCGCCATCGTGAATGAAGATGGTCGTAATTTTTTCATAGTTATTGAATTTCGTGTTTATATTGAGTGAAATTAGTTAATTTAGGTGGGAATTAGATTAATTTTGTTCAGTGAAAGTGCACAAATCAGGTAATCATGAAGAAATTGATGTATCCTCTAATTCCTCGCTGCCGCCAAATCTCAATTGACAAGCTTGAGTAACGAAGCCACCGTTTTACTTAAGACCCAGACATGACTTACTGACGACTTATGACTGATGACTAATTATAATTGATTTAAAGTTTGATGCAAATTTCTACTTGACTAATGGCAAAATACTAACGTGAAGGCCAATACCTAAAGAAAGAAGAATTGAACTCTATTTGAATAAAGAAGAAATTTTCTGACAAATGAAAAGGCAGCATGACCTTTGGTCATAGCCTGTCCCCTGTGGACGAACGAATAAAAAAAATATTAAAAAAGTAATTAGCAAAGAGTATATAAATACTACATAAGTATTGATATGTATATTTAAGTAAATACTGTAACGTTTGTATTTATGTATGTAGAATGACTATATTTATACAATTCGTATTTTTCGTGTAATATTTTGATATATTACGCTAAGTATTTTTGTTGGTATTAAATTGTTTATGAATTTGATTATGCTACCTAAAATTAGGTTTAAATGTGTTTGCAAAT
>NJDC01006057.1:0-24280 GCA_002245475.1 Calephelis virginiensis
AAGAGCATAAAAGTAGGATAAATGCGGTCGAAATGAGAGCACTACGGAAAATCTGTTGTGTAACGCTCGCTGACCGCATTCGTAACGGTGAGATCCGAGAAAGAGTGGGATTGAAAGAAAGTGTTGGTGTTAAAATGCGAAAGGGCATGCTCCACTGGTTCGATCATGTGGAAAGAATGACAGATGAAAGATTGACAAAGCAGATATACAATGCGAATGTCTATGGATGTAGGTACCCGGGGAGACCAAGGCTGACATTTCACGATCAGATCAATTGGATATTATCCGAGGGTGGTGTCAAGAGTCTCCGAAACCGGCGTCTTTGTATGAAAAGGGTTATGAATGTGAAGGAAGCAAGACAGGTTTGTCAGGATCGTGAGGTCTGGCACTCGATACTCTCTGCCTACCCTGTAAGGGACTTGGCGTGAAGATATGTATGTGTGTGTGTTTATTTGATGATTTCGATCAGTGCTGCCTGTGGCAGATAGTCAAAAGTAACATGACACTGACCTAAAAGTAACATGTTGGCAAAAAAAAGTAACATTACGTGGAGAGTTAACATTATGTGGTCGTAACTTTTTCATTATTATTGAATTTCGTGTTTATATTGAGTGAAATTGGTTGATTTAGGTGGAAATTAAATTCATTTTATTCAGTGAAAATGCACAAATGAAATAATCATAAAGAAATTAGTGTATCGTCTATTTCCTCACTGCCGTCAAATCTTTTGTAACCAAGCCACCGCTTTACTCAAGACCCTGACCTGACATGACTTTGTACATAGTGACCAATGACTGTATATTGTATAAGAATTACTAACTTGAAATTGGCAAAGTAGTCGTGAAAAACGATCGAAAGCTATATTCATAAAAGAAGAGGAAGAACATTACGTTGTTTTTTTTACTGTGAAAACTGGCGAAATACATTAGTATGGCAATTTTTTTTTTTTATTTATAAAATAAAACTAAAATGCTTTCATTGACCCGTTTATTAAACGTAAAAATAGTACAAGCCATGCAACATACTTTAACATAATTAAAATCGGTTGGCGACTACTTTGACTTCAGTTTTGTATTCTGCGTGTTTTAGGTAGAAAGGGATGCCGATACGAAATGGCGAGCAAGGTCATAGTAATATGTTTTTGCACGGATTGTAATGGGCAACTTTTCATTGCATAATCGACTGGCAATGCTGAAAAAAAAACACAGAATCATTCATATCACATCTTAGTAATATACCAACCAATTTAAAAATGTCGTTCTATCAATACTAACTTTCTTTGATGTCAATTAATACAAAAAACTAAAAAAAAGGTTTCTTGTCCCTTTTATGAAACTTGAAAGAATCATAATAATTGTTAATTAACAACCCAATGGCGCAGCGATGCTGAGAAGAAAGAAACGTAACAATTTAAATAAAAAAAATACTAATACCTAACCCATTTAGTAATGTCGTTCAATACCAACCTGCTTTGTCATCCATTAATACAAAAAACAAAAAAGGTTTCTTTTCCTATAATTGAACTAACAAAATCTTAATAATTGTTGATCGAATAATTGACTGGCTGTGCTGAAAAGACAAAAAACGTAACAGTCAGTTATTTGTATCTAAGTAATATACCAACCAATTTAGAAATGTCGTTCAATACCAACCTGTTTTGCCATCAATGAAAACAAAAAAAACTTTAAAAAGGTTTCTTGTTCCTCTTATAAGATCGTTTCGGTTTGTTGATAGAATAATGTTGCTTGGTCCCATGCGTAAGGATGAAAGGCAAAGAAATACACGGGAGTGAATGAATAGATCGATTTGACAGATATCAATGCGACTCCAAATCGCATCAGCCCTCCCGCTAATCCCGCCGTGTTGAATATTCGTATCAAGTTGGTGTCAATCGCCCCAACATGAGGAAAAAATATAATATTCTTAATTGCATTCCGATTCATGATAGTTTTTGAAGTGAAAACTTCTTTAGCGGCGTTGGGCACTTTTTTTTTGGAATAGGTAAAAACTTATAAACTCAGATCATCAGAACTTAAGACAGCGCAGTGCGCATGCGCGAATAAGACGGCGTGAGATCTAAAATACATGGATAATACGCCGCAATATATCTACCATTACATTCTCACAGATAGTAGATACGTATAATATCAACAGATATTGCTCTATTGGTTAAATCTTGAAAATAAGCTTTTTGTATGACATGTACAGATAATATGATGACGCCCCCAGCCTTAAATTGGTCTTTATTTAGCGAGTTTTTGTCAATCCAAACGCAGGTTATTGGTATGAAAATAATATTTGTGCATAAATGACAGCACTTTCGTACTGATAATTAAAGTAATTCGTGCAAAATTATTCCCTAACCATTGAAAAATATCTTCTGCCGGCACCCCCGGAGTGCAACCCGTCTTTTTTTTTGTTTGAAAATCTAAAAAGCAACGCAATAGTAATATTTTGTGTCGTGTAACATGCAAATAATATTAGAGGGTCAAAAGTAACGTAAAATGCTACAAAAGTAGCGTTGTGGCAACGCTGGATTCGATACAATCCTATTTTGTTATTTTTTTGTAAGTTCATTTGTCTCTAAAACCTTTAGGCTATGCTGCCACGTCTTCCGTATGAATTAATTCTTTTTAATCGTCATTAGTCATTTTAGGGGGCTGATTGTGTATTTCAGTGGCCAACTCAAAATGGAAAAGTGTACAACAAATAGCTGTCAAATGACGTCATTTGTGTTTGCTATCTCAAAGGGTTGGTCTCAATTTCAAAGGACTGGGACAATTTTAAAAGTAATTTGAATTTAAAACAAATCCACAATGATTATTTATGTATTTTATCATGGCATTCAATTTGATAAGTATGTCATTAAATCAGGTAATCACAAGATCATAAATTTACAAATATTTGGATTAAAGAAACCTGGCGAGAGAATTGGTTTTCAAATACCTACAGTGTAATATGTTCATATATATATACTAAACAATGCACAACAGACGGCTTCTAAGTTAGAAGAGCTTCAATTGGAATGTCAAAAACATCCATCATACTCCCTGGACCTTACTCCAACAAATTACCATTTTTTTCGAAATTTAGATAACTTTTTGCAAAGGAAAAAAATTAATTTTGATGGGGCAGTCCAAACCACCTTTAAAGATTTATTGATTCCCATCTAAATTTTTTTTAGTGAAGGGTTCAATGAACTACCTATGAGATGGCAAAAGCGTATAGGTGAAAATGGTTTATACTTTGTTTAAATAAAGATTAATTGAATCCCGTCCAAATTTATTTTTAGTAAAGGGTTCAATGGACTACCTATGAGATGGCAAAAGCGTATAGGTGAAAATGGTTCATACTTTGTTTAAATAAATATGTTATGGTAGCTGCTACCCGCGGCTTCGCCCGCGTAATCTATTTATTTAATATTTAACTCTCCAACGCTACCCGTTGAAATTTTAAGATGAAAAACGGCCTACGTCCTTCTTCAAACTTAAATCTATTTTTATTTAAATATCATATAAAAAGTATTACACGATGACGTTCTGGAAAGAATAAATTTAGAAAGTAGTGCAATGAGCACAACCGTTCCATAAGGAGTCAACCACCCGCATACAGGCGAGGTCAACAATATTGACATACCACTAGACTGTTTCATTGTTTGCTATGGGACCCGTGAGATGGAGTAAATTTAATACAAAATAAAGCTATGTTGCCAGATTCGGAAACGATTTTAAAAAGTATACATTGTAAAATTTGCGAAATAGTTGTGAAAAAATCACAGACTAATCTCCATGTCCATAAATAAATACTGATTCTCAGAAGAATTATACAAATGGGTCTAACCCCAAACTATCCAAAATTGTATGCTTGTTTTATTGATGTTAGCCGATGATACCAATCCCAGAAATTATTAATATTAATAATCATTGCTAGTAACTGTGAGTAATGAATTATGATTCAGAAATTATTGCCAAGAAAAAGTATCTATTATTTATCATTTTTGTTGTTTTTTTTTCAAGATTGATTTTTTTATTAAGATTATATAATAACTTGTCACTTAATTAGATTAATTGAACTCGAGGTAAAACTATTAAAAACTAAAGAAAAACAAAAATATGGATACTGATCAAATATTCTCTAGATTGGCAGTAATTTCTGAAACTATATTATGTGTGACAAAAATTAAATACACCATAAAAACAAAAACAAATTAATCACCTTTTCAAATTTCAAAGTGACATAATTGTACTAAAACCATAATACAAATGGCAACATTAAGGAACGGACTATGGTTCGAAGTTTAGAATTTGTGGAATTTAGGTAAAATGGTGAATTTGTGTACCTACGCAATATCTATATTATCTTGTGATTCTAGCGTATTGAAGTGCTTTTCTATATTTTAAAGTATAGCTCTGATTCCTCCATTATGGAATAAAAGTTTAACGATACTGATATACATAGAAAAATGACATAGTGAAATAATTTTTGTGTTTGTAACAACGTCGAAAGAAACCATAAAAAAGCTTTGTATCATTTCCCAGTACGTAAAAGATGTAATATAATATGTGTGTAATAGAAGTATGTATGGTTTAAAATTCGAGTAAAAATAAAAAGTGTTCTAGCATGTTGTTGTTTTTAATTTACTGATAAAACTTAAATTTTGATAATATACAGTTCACTATTTCTGTGTTTATTATTTAATACATTACAACATGTATATCATTGAAATTTTAGTTTGATCTTGTTATTTCCAAAACATTCCAATAAAAACAATAGCAGGGAGGGTCGGATATCCTACAAAATCTACTTATGTTTGTGGGCACCAAGAGATGGCGCTGTAAGACATTTTGATCCTACAGTATTTGTATGCATTCGAATTTCTTGTCGGAGTACTATAATTGTTCTGTGCGCGCATACCACGCGTCTGTGTCGCGCGGTCTTTAAACTATAGTGTTAACGTAGTGATTATATTCTATTTGATAGTGTTATTTTAAAACTGCGATATCTCCTAAGATATTCATTCAATTCGAGTGTTGTGAAATGCAATTTTGTTTTAAATTAAATACTTGTGATGAATGACGTATTTTTTTGGATAAGGATTAACATCGTGTTTATAAAATAACCTTCGCAAATAATGCATTATTTTGAAACAAATTTGGTTAGCATAAAAAAAGGTTATAGTGAGCTAACCTTAAAAGATAGAAATGTGCTGTTTGCGGACTTTTTTAGGACTTTTAAAGGGGAACAATTCTTTCATAAATGATTTTTACGAAATTTTCACCGTTAACGCAGCGCACGCTCTCAATAGGAAAAAATCCCCCGATTTTAAAACATTTATCATTGGTGCTCCGCTTCTACAGATCTTAAGCGTGATGATGTATAGCCTATAGCCTTCTTCAATAAATGGACTTTATAACACTGAAAATTCAAGCAAACAATAAAAAAACTCTTCAGCGTTTTAATATTAGTATAGATAGTATAGACTTTGGTTCCAAGCTCTTACAAAAAAATATTGACGAACTGCTTTCATACCAACTTAGTCATAAAAGGCGAGTTTCGGTTCATTTTATTAAGAGAAAAATCTGGAAAATTAATTTGGCTACACTAAACACATTTAGCGGTAACGTAGTTTTGCACGTTTCCATGTTTATATTCTTTTATAATGATAATAAGGTTGATAAGTATACTTTTGCTTCAATTATCAAAAGTATCTATAAAAAGTAGCCTATGTTCTTTCGTTCCTCATTAAGTGTCTAAATACAAAATTTCACTGTTATATTTTCAAAAATGACGATTTTCCATACGACCATTCATCACCTGTTTTTACCCCAATTTTCGCTATAAAAAGTAGCCTATGATCTTTTATTCCTAATAAAGTGTCTGAATACAAAGTTTCACTGTTATATCTTAAAAAATGACGATTTTCCATACGAACATTCATCACCTCTTTTTACCCATTCTCCCTCATTTTTAGTGATAAAAAGTAACCTATGTTCTTTCGTTTATCATTAAGTGTCTAAATACAAAGTTTCACAGTTACAGCTTTAAAAATGACGAATTTACATATGAACAGTCATTCTCTCTTTTTACCCCTTCACCTCCATGTTTGTGATAATAAGTAGCCTATGTTCTTTCGTTTATCATAAAGTGTCTAAACATAAAGTGTCTAAATACAGTTTCACTGTTGCAGTTTTAAAAATAACGAATTTCAATAAGAACATTCATCCCCTCTTTTTACCCATTGTCCCCTATTTTTTGCAATAAAAAGAAGTCTAAGTTGTTCCTCGGGGTCTATTCTATCTCTGTACCAAATTTCATCAAAATCGGGTCACTAGTTTAGGCGTGAAAGCGTAATAGGCAGACAGACAGACAGACAGACAGACAGACTGACAGAGTTACTTTCGCATTTATAATATTAGTAGGGATTTTCAACCAATTTTGCTACTACGTGTTTTATAATTTCTTTGTGTGTTTTTCGTTAATGATAAACTGAAGTACGTGGTTCATTGTTATGGAGTTATGGTATTTTTCCTACGCAAGTTGTGCCACCACCGATAACCCTCATAGGGGTTGATTTTCAAAAAACTTTTAGATATGTATCTAATAATTTTATTTACGGAGCATTATTTCAGTGTCACGCAAAATATTTCAATAGAATTAAATTTCCCATACAAACTTAGCCTTCCCCTTTAATCCCCATTGGGGGTGAATTTCAAAAAATCCTGAAATACTTGTTTCTATACTAAATATATACTAAAAAGCATTAATGCAAAGTTTCATGCAAAAATGTACAATAAAAATATTTTTCTCATACAAACTTTGCCACCCCTTTTAACCATTTTAGGGGTTGAATTACCAAAAAATAATATGCCTATGTCCTTCTCATGAATGCATACTATCTACATATCAAATTTCAGCAAAATCGGTTGGGTGGTTGAGGGGTGAAAAGGTAACAGACAGACAGACAGAGTTACTTTCGCATTTACAATATTATAGTGTGGATTAAAAATATTTGACTTTTGTTCCTCCCCTACAAAACGTCAATTACATATTTGAGGACCTAACATATTCAAGTACGAATATTAATTCTAATGTGTTAAAAGCAATTTATGTCGATAAAATGTGTGACCTTATGTTGAATAGCAAAAAGTATGTATGTATGTATGTTAAGGTGGTCTCACAGAGATTGCTGACATTTAATGGGCCCTTTCAGGAGTCACTCAACAGTTAACAAGTTTACTATTAGTTGTCGAAAGCATGGTTAACAAAAAATTCGTTTCTTAAAATGTTAGTAAGATTTATTAATAAAAAAATATTTTTTTTTATTTTTATGTCGGAACGAAAACACATCCTATCTACTGGCCGATACATGAGCCGCCGGGCGGGTAGCCCGGGAACGTACAACTTGTGGGCGTTTGGCTACTAAAGAACTTAGAAATATCAGAACAAAGCCGTAACACGTAATCCACTCGATCCTGACGTCCACACGCTATCATTCAGTATTCTCGCACTAACAAGTAGCGTATGCCTCTCCGTTGCCAAGCAAACCATGGTGAACACAGGAATAAGCATTCCACTATAACAACAAAAGTAAACCCCCGAAGGGGAAGGAGAGCTCCACCCCGCTCTTCCTGCGTGAGTGCCAACCAAATAATGCACCCCCCGAATGACCCACAGCCCGGGCCCTAGATCATAATTGAATTAACAATTACGATCTAGTATTATCTCTTTGCCATCCTATGACAGGGAGAGACCTATTATCAGTGGCGACCTCCGTACTAGACAGCGGTCCGAACACTGCAAGGCGTTCACAAAGAATGCATTACGTAGTTATTATACACTCTTTGGAATGCCTCACGAAGCATGCTCGCTTTGACTTATATAGCCGTAGCAGCCGATAAACAAGCTGATAAGACAACACCTGCAAGCGCACCTGCTACTGCACGTGGTATTTACTTGAAGCCTTTGAATGCCAATCTATATTGCGCTAGTTGCTACGTCAACTATACTTATATTTACAGTATCTAAGCCACGCATACGACCTTGCGACATATATATAAAATTTATAAAGTATAATATAATAAAAAAAATAAAAATAAAAATGTGAGTCGTCACGGGACGCCTGGCAGATGTGAAACATCGAAATTATTTTGTAACAATAATATTCAGAAAAGAACCGATTATGATAGGAACTAAATATGTCATGATGATAAAATAAAATATTACGATTTTAGACTAATACGTTGACGTATGTACTATTTTAGATATCGTATATCGTCGATTGCGCATGGCGACGCATCGCCACACTGTACACACTACTGCATATAGACTGTATATACACCATCATATAGCGTGGTGACGCGTCGGCACGGTTTCACATCAAAAGGTCACCTAAAATTTGTCCGTAATTAACTAATTCATAGAGGACAAAACTATTTTTTAAGTAAACTGGCTCACGCAGCAACTACGATTACTAAATAATATCAAACTTTACTGCTCTTTAATAATGAAGTAGCAACTTACTAAAAACTAAGCACAATCATTAAAAAAAACGATGTTTTTAACTACCTAGTTGAAATTCATGAAACCCGCTTGTCAGGTAAACCGTGACTTGAGCACACGCAGACTAGTTATAACGGTTATAACCAATTCTTGTTGTTTTGTTAATCATAAGGTTTACATATTTGAGCAGCGTACGGATTATATTTTTCCAGCTGTCATGACGATGAAAAAATTCAAGTTTTGAGAATTTTATTACTCTGTGGTTCACAGCTGACAAATGCCAAAATATGACGTTACCTACGTCGACTTTGATTAATTCCATCGGTGATCGTATTGGAGTTTTGACAGATGTCACATTTCGTCGTAGAGTATATAATCAGTTTGGCGCAACTTCCATATCAAAAAATAAAAAAAAAGCTTGCTGTGTTTTTTATTCGCCCAAATCATATGACACTAGTTGCCTTATATCTGAATGCTTTTAGACTCACTTTCAAATTATACGGGTTATACTTTTTCAAGTAAACTTTATACAAATTCGGGTTTGCTATGTATCTATGGAAGTCCCATCTCTTATTACGTAGTATTTATATAGTCTGTATATATTGTTCTGTGTCGTCGTGTTCGTCGTGCGATTTTAGAGGTTTTTGCTGCCGGCGAATAAATTTAATTTAAATAATACTCATTTAGAATAAAACAAAAATATATTAAAATCATGAAAATTGTATGTAATAAAGCTAATCCACCTTTAGGTAATTTTTCAGGATTTCATTATATGCAACACACAAAATTGCATTAAGGCTAGTTTTAAAAATAGATTTCTTTGATTTCCAGGTGGCTTACTAGCAGCAGAACTTTATAAAAATTTAACGAAGGTTGTAGAGATTGAGTGGGGCAATGAGTCTTCTATCAAGTTGCAAAATTCCTCACAACCAACACCATATGGAACTAGTAATGATTTGATAAGAATTCTGGAGAATGGATTCAATAAATCTGCCAGTCCTTTACAAAGAGTGACGATGAACCATTGGTTATCATTTAGTCTTATCTTGGATGAGGAAATTCCCCAGTCTGTGGAATATTTGGACAAAATTCTTGGTCCACTAACCTTTTTAGTTGGAGAATCTTTATCAGTTTCAGACTTGGCTGTATTTAGTGTTCTGTATGGTATGCATTATTTTTTCAGTGCTTCTAAATTATATACATACATACATACATATCTTCACGCCAAGTCCCTTACGGGGTAGGCAGAGAGTATCGAGTGCCAGACCTCACGATCCTGACAAACCTGTCTTGCTTCCTTCACATTCATAACCCTTTTCATACAAACACGCCGGTTTCAGAGACATTAAAGTATATAATGGTAAAAAAAGTTGCACATGAAAATTGCATATGACGAGACTAGTAATGTTTTGTTGAAATATTGCTTCGGATATAGTTTTACATGGAGATAGTAATAAAGGCAGTGAATCCATGCCTGGATGATATCTTGCTTTTTCATTGTTACATACTTATTTTAGCTTTGCTTATCTACCTCATATCAAAAAACAAATTGCCTTGTAGTAAGGTATATCAAATATTTTGTATGCCTTCAAGAAATTGGCATTGGTAGAGTGAAACTTCAGGATATAAGGTTACACTATTTAGTCATAAAGTTACAACATTAATATTTATTTTATAATTTAATTAATGCATGCTATTAAAGGTTTATAACTCAGCTATACAAAACTATGGCTATATAAAACTCAAACTCAAAATACCTTTTTCACATTAACCTACAAGAGGCACTTGTGAAGTCTGTATAATCTAAATCTTACACCCAATTGGAAAGCAGCCTCACACTAAGAAGATCCGGCAAAACTCGGCTGGCTTGTCTTTTTTCTTTATTTTAAATATGTATACAATAGTTAAAGCGATGATACATTATATTTATTAAAGATTGGCGTGAGAAATAATTAATCCCAAGAGTTCTTATCTGCTAAATATCAAGGAATGGTATAGTAACATTTTTTGATAAAATTTCTATTAAACATTTTTCTTAAATATTATACTAATTGGAAGGTCTTCCATATAGTTGAGAAGTTCGTTGGAAAACATTTTCCCATTAAAGAATGGCTTACTCTGTGGAGACAAGACATGCATAGCAAAATAATTTTAATCCTTGTGTTCCTTGTATTGACGCAGTGAATAACAATTTATAAACAAATAAATGTAATGTGCCTCCTCCTCCTAGTTATTAGGTTAGTTTTATTACTGTTAATAATGATAATCAGGATTGGATATAAATCCAGTTAACAATAGATTTGCAACCTACTATGTTGTGGGAACAAAGTACCTTGGCCTAATTGGGGTTGCCCAGTTTGTACCTCTAAATCTAAATCTTTGGATACTTGTGTTAAGATATTTTTTTTTTGTTATTGTTTCACACACTAAGTTAATGAACCAGAAACAAGTCATATAGGCTGTTAGTTTCAGATAAGAATTGTGTGACAGAAACAAAATAGATTACTGTTCTATATCATTGAGAATAGTAATAGCATTTTAATTTATTAGAATTATATTTTTAGTAAAAGTTCACATATTATCATCAGATATCACATGAAACGTACAGTTATTTTTAATTTGCAGTATCCAAAAGATTCAAGGAACTGGCTACATCTAATACACCAAAAAATGTACAAAGATGGATGAAATTGATTGAAGCTCAGGAATTTGTTTCTAAAGCTTTAAAGGATATACCATCCGAGATTCTGGAAAATCTTTTAAAAGCATCGTCAAGGTAATTTAGAAATATGCATATTTGTTAATTAGTTTGTACATTATAATTTTATTAATCTGTCTTCAAGTAACAGCATACATAATGAAAGCTTGTCAAAAGTAGAAATCATTTCAACATAAATAGCAAATACCATAGGAACTTATAGACCAAGCAGAAGTTGACATGCTTAACCCTTCTGTCCACTCATTTACCAAACAGATCCAAACCCAGTACAATAAAGGGCAGTGCTAAATACTTGTTTTACCTATATTGAGTCATTATACAATTGTTCAGTTATTTTGCTACGAGAAAAGAAAAAAATAAGTAAGAGTGTTAATGACTAGACTATACCTGATGCTAACATATATGATCAATGGTGCTAATTTATAAATAGTACCCATTTTGTAGCAATCAACATGAATTATTTTTATTTGTTTCAGGCGATCACCAGTAGCTAGTAAAGAAGCATCAGGTCGGCCGCAAGAAGGAAAGTTTATTGATTTACCACATGCTGAGATAGGAAAAGTAGTTGTTAGATTTCCACCTGAAGCATCAGGGTAAGATGGAAATATATTCTACAATGGCAGTAGTATTTATTATTATATTCATAGTATATATTATTTTAATAAATTATTGTATATTAACAAAAATCTCATTATATGCATATCAATTCCTGATTTGCTGCTTCTGTTTGTTTAATTTAAATAGATCTGTCCTAAGAGATGTAGGGATTTCGCAAGAGTCCTACAGACTTTTGATGATGATTATGATAATGAAGTGATGATCAAAATAACTATACTTTTTGGGACTCCTGATACTGTTTAACATAAAGTTCTATGATACAAACACTTATGACTCAAACACTGATTATTGATTTATCTTAAAACTATAATAAAATGATTAAATGATATTTGATTGATTAGTACTGATTGAGTACTGATAGAGGCTAGACGAGCGACTCAAATGATTAATTAGATTTGATCTTGATAATGATTTGATGACAACTTCTGACATGGAGGTCTGATACAAACTGATGAAAAGTATGGAAATTATGTGACACCAAACTGCTGATGCTGCATTATGCTTAAGCATCTGATCAATGTACAGTCGAAGCCCGTACAAGAGATATACTGTTCTTTGTAAAACTCCTAAAAAAATTCAGTCCATCAACAACATTTTTTAATATAGTTTATCTGTATTTGATAAAGAGAAAATGGTTGTTATATACAAAAAGCTTCTACAGAAATTAAAAAAAATATCTACTAATAAGAATTATTAATATTAATTTAATTATTATTATGGTAATTATTTTTCCAAATATAAAATGTGACCGAAATATTTTTGCTGTTTTACATTAGGTATTTACAGTTCTAAGCATTTTGGTCAATATTTTGACAAAAAAATCAGTTTGTAGTTTAAAAAATTAAATTAAAAATTTACATTCAAATTTAAATACTCCGTTCTCTAACTTCTTCGTTTTATTTATTAATAAAACTTATTAAGTAAAATAATTTATAGTAAAGTCTTTTTACATTTCCTGGTGGAAATGGATGAGGCAATAATATTAATGGTAATCTTGAGAATTTCAAACCTTATTTTTCATACAAATTTTTATTTTTTATATGGATATTTCAGAAATATGTACTATAGAAAAATAATAATAATCTCTTTTAACTATAGTCAAACTAATTGCACTATAATATGTATGTTTATGGATCAAACTCAATTTTTTTAGAAATCTTACATATTTCAAATACTTAATTACAAAACAACTCTCTGTACTTCTTTTTTTTTATAATATAAACTCCCAAATCGTTCCCCTCCACCTACATAACTTGCTTGAAAAGAGTACATGGTTTTTCTTCACATATTAAATACTATAAGTTTTGTAAGCTAATAAAAAGTATTATTTCAGTTACCTCCATATTGGACATGCTAAAGCAGCTTTATTAAATCAGTACTACCAACAAGCTTTTGAAGGAAAACTTATCATGAGATTTGATGATACTAATCCCGCTAAAGAAAATGCTGAATTTGAAAAGGTAACAACTCCAAGTCTAATTAGTTGAAATTGCACGTTTTTTCACTTGTATCCTTGTAATTTGTATGTATGTATGTATATATCGCTACAAAAAACATATGAGGTAACTTTTTTACATACCTCACCATAATATGTTTATTGTTTATGTGATTGAGGATAATCGATTTGTTTTATCCTAAATAATGTTACATATGTGAATTAAATAAAAGATAAATATTCCAGGACAAATTACAAAAACAGTGACCTAACCTGAAAATAATCAAATTATGTACTTACAAAGTACTTACATGAAGAATCAATTGTCTACTATTCCAGACAACGATACTAGTAAAATCGGCGCCGAACGATTCTAATAAAAGAATTTATGAGAATTGTGTAATTTTTATCTATTTATTTATTTGTTATATACACACAAAATACATTTACACTTAAATGTTGGTATCAAATGATAGCGCACCTCAAGATGTACCTATATCTTGATTCCTGACTGTTATAGCAACAAGATTTACCAGTCCTATTAAATAAATAGATTTATTAACAACAATGTTTAAGTCAGTTTAATATTAATTTATGTTTTAGGTGATATTGGAGGATGTTGAGATGCTTGAAATAAAGCCTGATCTGTTTACTCACACGTCCCAGTACTTTGATCTAATGATTGAATTGTGTGAAAAACTAATTAAGGACGGGAAAGCCTTTGTAGACGACACTCCAGCAGAACAAATGAAAAATGAGAGAGAGCAAAAAACTGAAAGCAAAAATAGAAACAATTGTAAGTGAAGACTGTATTATTGTCGCTAATTTCTCCATACAAACCTTTGGGCTTCATCTATACTTATAAGACTTCAACATCTATATCTATTTTATATATATTATATAAAAGAAAGTCGCGTTAGTTACACTATTCATAACTCAAGAACGGCTGAACCGATTCAGCTGATAATTGACGGCTAGAGTGAGGTGAATGAGTGAGGCGTGAGCTTACAAACAGGAGATGGACATAGAATACTTTTTACCCTGTTCTACTGCAAGGAAACCAGAAAAAGAATATTTTAATTTTAACAACACAAACTGAATGGGTGGAACGAAGTTCAGGAACAGCCAGTTTGAAATAAAAAGATCTCCGTGCTTACATTGAAGATATTCTAGGGAGAATAATTGTTATTGAGATGAAGTCTTAATACATTTTTTTTTGTTTTGGAATTCTTTGTTGATTTGTTATCGCACCATGTGAAAAGTACTGAATAAATGTTGTTATGATATTGATTAATTTAAGGATAGGGTCTCACTTAAGCTGACCTTTTGTCAAAGTCAAGTAAGAGTGTATATTTTAAATTTGAAGTAGAATCACCGGCGTATTTCGTAATTTATGATTATTATTATTGTTTGCAATTTCTGGTATTAGATTTTAAACTTAAAATGTTAACATACTTATTTCATAGCTTGCTAACTTGATACATAATACACAAACACATGACACAAATGACTTATTTTTTTACATACAAAATATCATATTTAACAAGTTAACAAATTACAAAGATGACGTTTTGAAGTTTGCCATTATATGTATATCAAAAAAACATAAACTTTAATAAGATTCTTGTTTTACAGCTGTTGAGAAAAATCTTCAGCTTTGGGAGGAAATGAAAAAAGGTAGCAATGTGGGAATACAAAACTGTGTGCGTGCTAAGATTGATATGCAATCGGCCAATGGATGCCTTCGGGATCCCACAATATACAGGTGCAAACCTGAAATACATCCACGAACTGGGGACCGGTACAAGTATGTACATTATACATATTTTAAAAACTTAAATACCGAATAACTTAATTTTTATGTTTAGGGAACAAACATGGGGGTTACTTATCGATCAACAACAAGTTTCAGGTTCGATTCTCGTTTGGGGCGGGCGTCAAGATCTTTGTATTTCTGGGTCTTAAATTAATTGATTCTGGTATTTGTTCAAGTATCTCTATGTCTTAATATCGTTGACACCATAACTTAAGCATATAATTGAATTAATTTGGGGTCAGATCAATTTATGTAATTTATCCAGGAATATTTATTATTTATTTTCGTACAAATTAAGGTTTGACTCATTCAAAAAGCTAAAAAATTGTCCTGTTGCAGAGTATACCCAACATATGACTTCGCTTGCCCCATTGTTGATTCTATAGAAGGAGTGACACATGTCCTGCGCACTATGGAGTACCACGATCGAGATCCTCAGTTCTACTGGTTTATTGACGCGCTGGGGTTGAGGAAGCCCTACATTTGGGAGTACAGCAGGTAATGCAGGCTCAGTAAGTGCCTCGCACTCGAAACAAAGAGACCTTTAAATGCTTATATCAAAATATTCTCTGACAGTTTAATTATATTATGAATTTACACTTTTCGAGAAAAATGAATGGAAAAATGAATGATCTAACTTTTTCAAAACTTTTACTTTTAATAATTTACTAAATAATATGTCTCGTTTTTTTTAAATAGTAACGGTCAAATAGATAGATACAGTTTTAGAAAACTTATTGGTCACTTATTTAATGACAAACTTTTTAAATGATTAAATATATTGTTTTTTAAAATGCCTAATAATAACGGAACACAATTATGCAATTTTTACTTACAGATTAAGCATGACAAATACGGTTTTATCAAAGAGAAAACTAACGTGGTTTGTAGAGCAAGGACTTGTTGATGGATGGTGAGTCGATTTTAAATGTAATATCCACATATCTCAAAGACAATGTCTATTAGATTGCCACTGGGATACTGTAGATCGCTACGAAACCCCACATACTCAAATCTGTTCAGACATTAGACATTTAGATGTGACAGGCGAAGTAAACAAACATATTGAACTTGTTTACTTGTACATACAGTACACCTGTAAACATTATCCCTTTTTACGTATTACAATTTTTTAATGATTAACGTTATTTAGAGGATCCTAAATATCCATACCTAGTAATGTTATAAATGCAAAAGAGTTTTTGTCTCTTCTACTTTCACGTCACAGCAAAGAGATGTTATGGTATATGATTCTACGTGAACATAGGAGGCTAGACAGTAACATAGGCTACTTTTTATCCCCACACCTTAACGGGTCCCCGTGGGAGGACTTAGTAATTTTGAAACAGTGGATGACATCAGGCATTGTATATTTTTATATTGTTAACCCATGAGCTTCATTGGTAGCCACATGTAAATAGCCAGATTACGAGATGGGTTTATGGGTCGATTTTAGGGACGATCCTCGCATGCCAACAGTGCGTGGTGTGTTGCGTCGCGGCATGACGGTGGAAGGGCTGAGACAGTTTATCCAGGCGCAGGGCTCCAGCAGGTCCGTAGTCTTTATGGAGTGGGACAAGATCTGGGCCATCAACAAGAAGGTACGCTCTTTTTTAATCTATATCTTTAAGGATTTAGGGATTGAATATGTACCCGGTTGGAGATAGGCTTGCCGCCTATCATATTGTGGGACTTAGTGTCTTGGGCTAGTCGTGGTTGTGCCCTAAAGAGGTAGGCAGCTACCTCTTCGGGGATACGAGCGTGAAGATATTTTTTATGTCCTGCGTTTAGTACCAGGATTAAAAAAAAGTTTGGACTGAGAAGGATATTGATAACTTTTACTTGACTAATTTGGTTTCAAATACTGATATTATTTCAGTAACTATTCAAAAAATATAGTATTCGAGTAGAATTTCTAGAATATTCCAATTGCGAGCGATGAATTTTTCTCTACACTTCTTCTTTCTTTAGGTTTTGGCAATCTCGTTAGTATTTTGCCATTAGTCAAGTAGAAATTTGCATCAAATTTTATATCAATTATAATTAATCATCAGTCATAAGTCGTTAGTAAGCCATGTCAGGCTCTTGTGTAAAGCGGCGGCCTTTTCACACAAGTTCATGTAATGAGATTTGGCGGCAACGAGGAAATATACGATATGCTAATTTCTTCCTGATCATTTCATTTGTGCACTTTCACTGAACAAAATTGTACAAAATGCCACCAAAATTGCCTAATTTCACTCAATATTAACGCGAAATTCAATAATTATGAAAAAACTTCGACCATCTTTTCTCTCGATGGCGCCAAAACTCCTTCTCTACACTAAAAAGGACCAAAAAAATGTGCGAAATATTGAAACAAAAAAAACTTTTGTAGGTCATAGATCCGATTGCTCCTCGGTACACTGCCCTGGAAGAAAAACCTGTACCCGTAAATCTTAAAGGAGTTAGTGATGACAGTTCCATGGATGTGGCGCTGCATCCCAAAAATCCTGACGTCGGTACCAAGAAAGTGTGGGTTTCGAAGAGGTTGCTCATAGATCAAGTTGATGCAAAGACTTTGAAGGAAGGCGAAAATGCTACGTTTATTAATTATGGAAACATTATCATCAACAAAATTCACAGGTTAGTTCAATTTAAATTTGACTATTAATAGGGCTTACAAAAGATTTTATTTAATTTTATAGCATAAGACAGCAAACAAACATACGCCTCTTCTGACACTATATTACCCCTAGCGTGTATTGGGGTCTTCGTATCCCGACATTGATTCTTTAAATGTTTTTCTTATATTTTGTTTGTTTTCAGAGACTCCAACGGTACAGTGGTTAGTGTAGACGCCACACCGAACTTAGAGAACAAGGACTACAAGAAGACAGTGAAGCTGACCTGGCTGGCGGACTCGGTCCACTCGCCGCCAGTGGAAGTGTACTGCGTGTACTTCGACCATATCATAGCGAAGCCTTTGCTCGGGAAAGATGAAGACTTCAAGCAGTTTATAGGGCATCAAACTAGGGCGAGTTTTTATTGAAGTCTATACAATACTTAAAAAAACGTTTTTTACTGTCTGAAGAAATCTGAAATTTTACTAATTTTAGAGAGGTTTTTATGGAAGATGACTGCTGGTTATTGAAAAAAAAATGTCATATTTTTTTATGAAACATTTTGAATAGGTAGAACAACGTTCTGTTAAGACTTCACCTTTAAATGTCTTTTTAAAAAAGGATCAAAATTATAACACTTGAAGAAAAGAGTTTATTTAACAATGCTTTTACACAGAATGAGTGTTTGGTGAGAGACTAGTGCGCGACAGGAAGAATGGAAAGCGACTGACTGGGAGAATGATGTATGACTCGGAGCAAGTAGATGGAAATGTAGGATCAGCAGGTTAGGTGTTGAGTAAGCAGTAAAGGATACAGTCTAGGGATGTAACAGTTCGTTGTACGAGTATGTACCCATATAACTTAAATAGACTTAACCTATAAAGAC
Organism: Calephelis virginiensis; assembly: GCA_002245475.1. Classification (NCBI taxonomy): domain Eukaryota; kingdom Metazoa; phylum Arthropoda; class Insecta; order Lepidoptera; family Riodinidae; genus Calephelis; species Calephelis virginiensis. The sequence goes on from NJDC01006057.1 coordinate 18,577, forward strand.
TAAAAGTTTTAGTGCGTTTCCAAACTATAATATCTAGGGTGTGTATAGCTACTTTTATCTGGTACCGGCGTCTCATGCCAACGGATCTTCAGCAAGTAATACCTACTTCTCTATTTTCCAAACTGGACCGCGATAATAGCGAGCATTGACGTCGTGGCGTCGGGAATAGATAAGGCAGTGTTACTATTTCTGGAGCACCAGAAGAGACATTAGCACACACTGCGTGGGATTATTATGTAACCTGCAATAAATTAGCGATATTGAAAATCGCGCGACAGTCGTTAATTCGAGTTACGTAACAAAAGAACATTCGATGCTATTTGACACATAGCAATCGATTACGTTTTACTTTCTTATAGTTTTAGTTACTAAATTTTTTAATATATAGCCGTTCCTAGCTTAAAAAACTTCTATTAATTAAAAGTTTTTCTTTCTGCAGTGGGAAATCCCAATGATCGGAGAGCCGGAGCTACGGAATGTAAAAGTGGGAGATATCATCCAGTTGCAACGGCGAGGGTTCTTCCGAGTGGACGTCGCGGCCGGGGCCCCCTCCGAGTTCACGGCCTGCGCGCGACCACTTGTGCTGTTCCACGTGCCCGACGGACACACCAAGGACATGCCGGGGCAGGTGAGTTTAGTAATATGATTCTCCGCAGTTTCGCTCCCTGCAGAAACATCAAAAAGTAGCCAAAGTCTTTTTCCAAGGTATAAGACGCACTACGGGTATTAATTTTACTTTTTCCCCGTGGTGGTTCGGGCTTCTTCGCAGAATAGACCATCTGCCTTCCTGCCAGGCAGCTCGTGAAAGGCGAGCATAGGCTTACCGTCGCTAACGCCGTGACGTCTGACTAGGTGGTAGAGTTTAGCAGCGACCCGCCCGGATTGGTACCACCGCCTTACATATTTCTGCCGCCATTACGTCATGCCGTGTTCCGGTTCGGAGGGTAAAGTAGCCGGTAAACTTACTTTTGCTCGAGGCCCAACATCCCGGCCTCAGGTTGGCAACGCACCATTACCACCTTTGGTGTCTCTAGGCGGCGACAATTTCTTACTATCAGGAAATCCGTCTGCTTGTTTGCCTTCCAATATCATAAAAAAAAATAAGATGAAATACTAAAGAATGTTGGTACAACTGAGCTGATCTAATACTGGAGATTTGATTCGTTAGATTCGTTTTAATATTTGCTAATGGCTGGGACTTGATTACAACAACCTGATGAAAGAGTTGGGAGGTGGCCGGTGGATCATGGTTTAAAACTTACAGTATTTGTAATCATATTTTTTGCAGAGTTACTAAAGCACATCAGAAAGTGAGGTGCTGTAAGTTATGTGTGTGTGAGTGTCTGTGGCATCATAACTTTTGAAGAGACGTACCTTTAGTCGGTCGTTTATTAAAAAAAAATTTTTTTAAGAATATATGATAAACACTGATTAAGGACTGCCTTATTGCTAAAGAAATAGCAAGTGGTGGTAATTTTGTCGCACACATTAAATCAATTTTAAGTTATCACTATTTTCTTTCAACAATAGTAATAGATAAGAAACAAAACATGTTTAGTGCTGTCACTTATTTATTTATTCCTTGAAAAATCTCTTTCCTTTTTGTTTCATTGAAACAGAAAAGAAAATATATTTATTTGTGGAATATGTGTGTCAAATTTGTTACAAAATTATTTAAGCTTTCTAACATATTCCACCACATTGTGGTGTGCACCTTAAACTATCAGCGTTTCCAAACCTAGCCAGTCGGGAGAAGAAACGGCGAAACAAACTTCCCGGCAGCCAGGACTATAACCTATCATCCGCCCGCTTTCTGAAATTATAATAAATTATTAGTATTATTATTACAAACATTATATTATTTATGCTTGTCTGTAAGAAAATCTTTAACACTAATATGTTTTCTCTAACAACAAGTCAAATACCTTCTTTTGAAATCTTTTTAACGGCAGTGATTTAAGATTATCAGGAATCTGGTTGTATATACGAAAATGAACATGCAATATATATTAGTTTTGCAAATATTGAGCTTTTGGTTAGGCACATGGAGTTTCTCACTATTTCTAAAATGTGATAAGTCTTAGACTTCAACATTTGTTTGAAACAAATGATGATGTTTTTTCTACAAATACACATATATAAACAAGGTAAATATTTTGAGAGACTTAAAAAAATTAACACTACATATCGCTCTTATACGCTTCTTTTGAACTCGAAAGATTTTAATTAGTTCTACAGAATTTCCTCAAATAGGAATACCATATTGCAAAACGGAAGAAACATACCCATGATACGCTAAGAGATGCTTTTAAGCCTGACACTTCTCTTATTCGTCTTAACACACATATCTGTATATCTAAACCTATCAATTTTGTTACAAAATGAATCAATATGCGACTTCCCAATACAAAATTTATCAATTTTTATTCCTAGGAAGTTGGTAAAATCTACATTCCATAAAGCAGTATTATTTAAAAAAAAAAACATTTAATTTTATTAGTCTCTCTATAATGTTCTTGAAATTCAACTAATTTTGTCTTCGTAAGATTTATTTTAAGATTATTTTCTTTTAACCATTCCGCTACCTTAGTTAAAGTTTTACTTGTTTCTTCAAATAAATCCTCTCGATTTTTGCACTCATTCATGATTGATAGCATCAGGCAAATCATTTATGTAAATTAAAAAAAGTAATGGCTCTAAAACACTACCCTTTGGTACTCCACAGTCATTAAAAATATAATTGGAAGTATAGACTTTCCTGCGGTTTCCACTTAGTTTAGCTATCTCAACACATTGCTTTCTATTCTCTAAATAACTTTTAAACCATTCTTATGATTTACCTCTAATACCATAGGATATCTCTCAAGTTTTGTTAACAAAATTTTATGTGATACAAAATTAAAAGCTTTACTCATATCTAAGAATACAGCAAGTGGAGACTTTTTACTATTTAGGCATTCAGTTATTTTTTTTACTAAGTCAAAACATGCAAAAACAGTAGACCTGCCTTTTTTCTATACTGATTATTTTTAATAAGTTAAAATGAAGTAAATAGCTGTATAGTTTATCAAACCTTAATTTTTTTAAATCTTAGAAATTACTGGAAGTCTATAATTGTTCATATCAAACATTAACATTATCGCCTTTTTTAAATAATGACCTGACAATAGACTTTTTTAAACAATCAGGATATTTTCCTTCTAAAAATGATAAATAATTATATGACAGAGGCTTTGGTATCACACTGGCAACATTCTTTAATTGTGCTAATATTGTCATAGCCAGTAACACCAGCCCTTGTGTTTTTCAAATTATGTATTGTGGTGGTCCCATACCTGTACATTGGCTAAATAAGTCTTGAAAAACGATTGAAAGCCATATATTTTATAAAAAAAAGAAGAAGAAATGATTTATTACCTTAATTAGATCATGCTTATCTACTGGTGTTAAAAACATGGTTTTATCGTGATTAGAAATATTATGAGATCTAATACTATTTGAAGAACAAGGCTGATTTTTACTACAAGATTTAGTTTGATTTATAAAGAACTCATTAAAATGATTACATATTTCTTGAGAATCAGTATATACTGAGTTATTTATTTTAATTTTTTCTATTTCTTCTAAAGGCATTTTATTTTGAAATTAACTTTTAATTATGTCCCATGAAGCTTTAAATTTATTAGAAGATTGTTTTATATATTCTAACGATGCTTGTTTCTGAGACTCTAGTATACATTTAGCTAATACCTTTTTGTAACGTATGTAACTCATTTTATTTCCCTTTTTGTTAAATCAGGAATAACGATAATTTAAATACAACTGACGTGTTACTTTACAACACTTTAAAATACCTTTGGACAGCCATGTGTTTTTTAATGGCTTATTACACCTTAACTTGAGTTTTTGGAAAACATATTTTTTTATGTTGTAGGAAGGCAAACAAGCAGACGGATTTCCTGATGGAAAGAAATTTACGCCGATTAAAGACACCAAAGTTGGTAGTGGTGCGTTGCCAACCTGAGGTTGGGATGTTAGGATTCGAGCAAAAGTAAGTTTACTGACTTCTTTACCCTCCGAACCGGAACACGTCATGACGTTAAGGCGGCAAGAATAGGTAAGGCGGTGGTACCAATCCGGGCGAGTTGCTGCGAAACTCTACCACCTAGTCGGATGTCACGGTGTTAGTGATGGTAAGCCTATGCTCGCCTTTTACGAGCTGCCTAGCAAGGAAGGCAGATGGTCTATTCTTCAAAGTAGCCGGGACCAACACGGGGAATTTTTCATAAAATAATTATAATTATAATTAATTCATAAAATAACATTAAGGTATCATCACTAAAACTTAAAGATGATCAACATTCATAAAACTTATTTATATTTTCTTGTCGGTTGTCTATTGTTTTCCTGAAGATTATATGCCATATATTCAAATGCCAGAATTTCATTTGCCCGAATTTTTATTTGCCCGAATATTTTGTTAACCATAATATACTTGTGACATAGTCTTATTCGCCCTAAAATTAGTTTCCATAATGATACAAGTGCCATACGTATTGTTATCCATTTTATTGATTGCAATAATATTATTCAACAGTTTATTATTATAGTTTAGTATTTATTATTATAGTTGTCTTTATTTCTAATACCTATTTATCTAGTACTAGTATTAGCTTTCTAGCACTTCGCCGGCCGCTACCGCGGCACGCTCGCTTCGCTCGGTCGGCTCGTGCGTTGTTTTTCATGTTCTAACCTAACCTAACCGAAACAAACTATACCTAAACCATGTAACAATAATTGATCATTTAGTATAAAACGAATTTATGTTCTTTTTCTAGAAGTTATTTTTATGGTAAATGATGTTATGGCTTACATATAGGAGTTATCTTTATTTCTAATACTTATTTAAATAGTACCTCTTTATACGATCAAAGTCGCTTCCGTTCAAATTTAACCTAACGTATTTGTTCTGAAAAGTTATTAGCTTTCTGGCACTTCGCCGGCCGCTGCCGCGGCACGCTCGCTTCGCTCGCTCGGCTCGTGCGTTGTCTTTCATGTTCTAACCTTACCTAACCAAAATAAATATATCACAGTACGATTGTATATTTCTGATAAATATATGACAATATGATTATATATTAGAGTTATCTTTATTTCTAAAAACTATTTATCTAGTACCATTTTATACGATCAAAGTCGCTTCTGTTCAATTTTAACCTAACGCATTTGTTCTAAAAAGCGATAAGCTTTCTGGCACTTCGCCGGCCGCTGCCGTGGCACGCTCGCTTCGCTCGCTCGGCTTGTGCGTTGTCTTTCATGTTCTAACCCAACCTAACCAAAACAAACCATACCGAAACCGTATAACAATAATTGATCATTTAGTATAATAAGTGTTATTTATATATGTTATTTTATTATATAAACAATTAGTATGACATATGAAATTATGAGAAACAATATTATGCCTGTTGACCATTATAGCAGATGACATTATGGCAAATGAAATTCTGGCAAACGGGTGTAACCGTTTCTTGTCCAAAGAGACGCTTTGTTTCAAACCAAAAAGTACGCTTTGGCTTACAATATAAAACTGCCTTAATGTCTACTTGTATACTTTGTGCAGTTTTATGGTCAGATAAACCAAGAATCTGAGTGTCAGAGTAAACATTATCTAAATTGCTAGCAATAACATCCAAACATGCAA